>VMBQ01001691.1:65623-82470 GCA_007657795.1 Dreissena rostriformis
ACCAAAAAAAAACAAAAAAAAAAACACGAATGACGAAAAAAGAAAAGTTCTAAAAAAACGTATTTTTTACAATTATTAGTTTATATTGATTAAAATATCACGACTGGTATATTACATTACTTGAAAAAAGTTCATATTTTCAGTATATACGGTAATAAAATTTCGCGATGTGAAATCGAAAGTACATCGCGAAAATAGGTGACATAACGATATACACACTATAAATAACACAAGTAGATTGATCATTTATATATATATATATATATATATATATATAAACAATTCAATACGCATGCACAATTTGCATTCCTGGGTTTACCACGTGACGATGATGATCAATCTACTTGCGTTATTTATAGTTAACAGGTAGTTTACCTGGTTGACATACCCAGTAAAATTTATTACCGAATTTACTGAACATATGAAAACTTCACAACTTTTTTCAAGTAATGTAAAATACCAGTCGTGATATTTTAATCAATTAAAACTAATTATTGTAAAAAAATACAGTATTTTAGAACTTTTCTTTTTTCGTCATTCGTGGTTTACGTTTTAAATAATTGATAAAACAGTTCAAAGTAGGTGCTTGCTTTTTGTATTGCATGCTGAATATGAAATATTTCATTAATATATTAATGTAAATATATTTATTTAACTTACTGCTCTCTCTCTCTATATAAGTAATAAGTATGAGCAGAGACCTAAACAAGGTCCCTGGTATTAGAAAGTTCAGTTTTACTGTTACCAGCTTCATCAAAATGACCAACACGGGGCCGTTAGATTCCAGTAGTAACATTCAAATCCAGGTGATTTTTTAAAATAATGTGCACACGGGCACGACAGAACGCACAGCATCATTATTTCTACAGAATGTGGCTTAATGCTGTGATACCGAAACGATTTAAATTGATCTTGCCTATTTTTTCATGTTACAAGCACACGTGACTTTGATTTTTGACCCATTGACCAAAATATTAATAGGCATCTTTATTTCCTTCTTTTATTTTTAAAGATTTTGTTCGGAAGCTAATTTCATGATACAAACCCTTTAACCTTGATCTTTGACGACATGACCTTACATTTAATAGGTGTCTTCCTTTCCACCAAAGTAACCACTATAACAACTTGCATTATTCGAAAATTGTTGCGGTCCGTTGAAAAACATGGTCACCAGGGGGCAGGGCACATTTTTGTCCAATCTTCATGAAATTTGGTAGGAACATGTGTTCTAAGGATATCTTGGCTGAGTTTGAAAATGGTTGTGGTCCGTTGGAAAACATGGCCGTCGGGGGGCGGGGCAGTTTTCCTCATATGGCTTTAATGAAACCTTGTTAACACTCTAGAAGTCAAATTTATGGGTCAATCTGTATGAAACTTGGTCAGAACATTTGTTCTAATGATATCTGAGCAGCGTTCGAAAACGGTTCTGTTCCATTGAGTTAACATTGCCGCAAGGAGGCGGGGCAGTTTTCCTTATATGGCTATAGTTAAACCTAGTTAACAATCAAGTTTAACATAAATACTACTTAGGTGAGCAACCAGGGCCACCATGGTCCTCTTGTTTACAACTCCTCCTCCTCAACCCTGTGACAGATTTTAACGAATTGTTTTTCGGTTCCTTGCATATGTATTCACCGGTGCCAAAAATTGATTTAAACACGAGCACCGTCGAGCGGATGCCAACGCTCGGCTGTGGGTGCAGTTTTGAATAATACTTAAAAAAACAAGAGTTCCGCATAGCGGATGCCAACGCTTGGCTGTGGGTGCTTGGATTTTATTTTTTTTACCTTTGACCTTGAAGGTCATCATTGACCTTGACCTATTCACCACTCAAAGTGTGAAGGTCGATTAGATACACATGAAAAACCAAAAAAACAACGTTTTTTTTACCTTTGACCTTGAAGGTCGACCTTGACCTTGACCTTGGACCAGTCAAAATATGCAGCTCCATGAGATACACATGCATGCTAAATATCAAGTTGCTATCTTCAATATTGCAAAAGTAATGGCCAATGTTAAAGTTTTCGGACGACCACGACCACGACGCGGAAGACGAGAGGGCTATGACAATAGCTTGTGTTTTCTTCAAAAACAGCCAAGCTAAAAATTGACCTTTGACCTTGACCTTTGACCTTGAAGGATGACCTTGACCTTTCACAACTCAAAATATTCAGCTCCATGAGATACACATGCATGCTAAATACCAAGTTGCTATCTTCAAAATTGCAAACGTTATGGCCAATGTTAAAGTTTTCGGACGAAGCGGAATACAATACCTCGGGTTTTCTTCGAAAACAGCCGAGCTAAAAATGAAATCTCTAAAACAGAAGTGTCAGGACTTAAATATGCTTTGTGTAACATTGTCTAGTGGTCCTCTTAGTGTGTTGATATCATACCCATATGGTAAAAACTGACTTCACCGCAGAGATTAATCTAGAATTTCGCTCCAATTAGTCCCAGGAGTCGCATATTTGCAAACAATGAGTCCCAGGGAAACTTAATAAATGATACCTTTAATGAGTGCTTTACCATTGAACTGAAGAAAAGAAAATCATTTATTCCAGGCATCTTCTGCCAAGCAATCTAGAAATTCATAGACTGATTCTGGAAATTTACTTTTGGTTAAAATGTCTAAGTCCTTAACATTGAAATCATGAAGTAAATGAACAAGTGACTGAAATTTTGACAAAGGTAGGTCCTCCTTAATCAACCATTCAAGAGTCTTAAACAGGACGTCTATGGCTTTATCTTGTTCAGAAGAGCCCTTTTGCAATGCCACAGCCAGGCTTTGTTTCATTTGGGGTACAACACGTATAGCATTTACGTGATCTGAGTGACGGGCATGGCACAACAAAGTGGTGTTTTGGTAGTTTCTTTTCCGAATTGTTTTAACCATACTGTTTTTACAACTGTTCTCTTCACAAAAAGAACAGTACATACAATTGTTTTGTTCGTTGTTTGTTTTCAACAAACCTGAGACATGAGTACATAGCGAGCCATTAAGGCAAAAACTCGCGTCTTTTTTTGCTGAATGGAATCAGCCTTACTCCCTCTCGGTTTCGGGCTATTATCATCCGAGATTTCCTGGTCCACGATTGTTTCGGCGACATCATGTTCTCTAGAATTGCTGCGCCAAAGCTGGCCAAGCGTCTGCTGTTCTTTATCAAGTTTGATTTCTTTCTTTGGTGGCATATTTTATTAAAACTAGCATATACGAAATGATAATCCGGGCTCTTCATAAACAATCACGACGGAGATGTTTTAAAATGAATACACCTATTGGTTACTTACAAACGCCCGTGGTGTTAATAGCCAATGGAAACATACGGCGTGGTAAAAATAATGTTTCGTAAGAATTACAAATACGGACAAAGAGTACTTGATTCTCTAGGACGCTCGTACTTCGGAACGATGCGATTTTTTCCCCGATTTAAGGGCGTCAGAGACGCAGGACGCGCACACAGATCAATCTAAATCACCAAAGGGGTTACATGATTTATAATCTACGAAACCGCAAGGGTCGGCAAGCTCAGTCTTAAGTGGGCTGCACTACAAAACCGCGGATCGCTGGTTCAATCCCCGGGCCGACAACATTACCTCAGTGGGGATTATTAATGAAATCCTTTTTACAGCTCTTCTCCCCTTCAAGTAGGGCAGTTGTCAGTTACTGGCATAAGTTCGTTGCACCTGGTACTGGTAATCCAGCTATTTCAGGAAAAGTGTGAGTTGGTAAATGACTAAATAACTGATGAAAACGGCGCAAAAATCCATCGTAACAAACACACAAACAAAGCAAATCGCATGGGTCAGGGATTTAATATCTGGTGTGTAACATCATATGATTGTCCTATACAAAGTTTGTTAAAATAATGAACCTGGGTTCGAAATTGTTCCTGTGCTGGTGATAGCTTGTTTTCCTTAAATGTTTATTGTGAACACGTTAAAGGCCAGGAGGTTTGGTACTTGGGATGTGACATTCTATGGTGGTCCTCTACCAAGTTTGCTTAAATCATGCCCCTCATGGTGTCAAAACTGGCCATGCCAGGTGTTACCAGAATTATAAAGACTTATATATTAAATAACTTTTAAAATCTTCTCTGAATTCAGATGGGTTTACAGTGTATAACATAATATGAAGGTCCTCTACCAAGTTTGTTCCAATGATGGTATCAAAATTTGCCCCTCCACACTAATTTCTTGTGTTCCTTATATGCATATGATGCATACCTTAACAATCTTCTTTGAAACCTCAAGGCCAAGAGGTTGGTTACTTGTCATGTAACATCTTATACTATAGTGGTCCTCTGCTAAGTTTGTTCAAATCATGCCGCTAGTGTCAAAACTTGCCACGCCCCAAGTATCAAATTATTTATATATACTTATACAGACAATTACTTCAAAATCTTCTTCTCTGAAACCCCAAGAGTCAGAGGTTTTACATTTGGTGTGCAACATTGTGTAGTTTTCCTCTTGGAGGTTTTTTCAAATCGTGCCCCTGGGGTCAAAACAAGCCATATCCCTGCTGTCAAATGATTTATATAACTTATATAGTACATAACTTAAAATATCTTATTCTCTGAAACCACGAGGTTGAAGAGTTGAATATTTAGTGGTCAACATCATACAGTGGTCCCCTACTAAGTTTGTTTAAATAATTTATATCAATATCAATCAGGGCCATCATGGCCCACTTGTTTTATATTTATATTTAACAAACATGTTGAAAATCTAATTCTGCTCTTTGTATAAGATTTCAAATAGAAATACTTACATTCACTTTACTTGGTTATCTGTTATAAGGAGACTATATCAGCTATAGGTTTGTGGATACACGCCTTTATGAGCATTTAACTCTTAGTTTATAAGGCGACAAACACAACATTTCAAGTTTCTTTTATGAGCATATCTTTCTTTAACTCTTCACAACATAGTGTGTTTTATGTAAACCCAAGTAGTAAATCAGTAATATGAGACATGGGGTATTTCAAAGCGTCTGTACACCCTTTTAAACCAACATAAACCTGCTGTATGTATGATGATTCGCTTGGTGAAACCTTACACTCATGGGACAGATTTGCATATACATGTAGTTATTTCCGTTTGCGGGCTTGATCAAAATAACCCAAACTGTGGAACTTATCTCAAGTTTATGTTGTAAGGGTAATGTTAAAATTTTTTTTTAGTTGCTTGAAATCTGNAGGGGAGACACAAGTTAGTGGCCAGTGTAAAAGGAAGTGGAGGATTTCCTTTTGAAATGTGACCTTCATGGGGACGAACATCAAAAAATGTTTTATAGTGACCACAGTCAGCTGTGCTGCATTAATTGTGCTTTCCTCAATCACAGGTAATTGATTCATGTATTTGCTTTCAAATATGTTCGTTGTCATTTTTCAGATCAATCATTGACAAATTAATACATGTATTAATTTTGTGTGTGAATGTGAATAATTTGAATAAAAGTACAATAGTAAATAATATTGATTATGTATCTATTGGTATCAGTATAAAAAGTAATGCATTCCAAATCAATGACCATTTCATTTTAAAACCAGAAAACACATGATAAACCACTGGTCAGCGATATTTTTGCGTTATGGCTGTTTAAACTCACATACATATATTTAAGTATTGTCCTTTCAGAAAATGTGCTAACGTAAACCTGATATCTGAGTTTGTCAAAGGACCTCTACCAGACTTGCAGCAACTATCAAGAAAGATCCAAACTATTCTCGAATCACTAAAGAGACTTCAGAACAGTTGGAACACCAACATGCAGTCTTTGCAGGTCTCGCACAGCAAACAATTACATGAAATACGTCAAATACGCCAGAAACTAAATACAATTTTAGATAAGATGGAAAAGAATACCATGAAAGAGCTAGATGATAAGATGACTAGTCTGAAAGCTTCTCTCAAGTCTGATTTGGACAATTGCAGCAAGCTTAAAACTGATTTAAAACGACTCAATGACACAATACACGACATTGTTGACAAGGGCAAAGCAGAACTTTCATGTATTGCAAGTCAGAAGTGTCTGGAAAAAATTAAGCAGTCTGAAACTTACATGAAGAAGAACTCAGTTGTGGTGGAAAGTTTACTGACATTCCAAGCTGACATTGATATTGAACAGTTCTTCTCTAAACTGTATTGTTTGGGGAGGATTGTGCTAGGTGACTCAGACCAGGCATTCACTGTGCAAAGAAATTCATAGTATTGTTTGGGGAGGATTGTGCTAGGTGACCCAGCCCAGGCATTCACTGTGCAAAGAAACTCAGAGTATTGTTTGGGGAGGATTGTGCTTGGTGACCCAGACCAGGCATTCGCTGTGCAAAGAAAATCAGAGTATAATATTACAATACCAAGTGATTCATTTGACTGTAATATCACTGCCATATGTGTTCTCTCTAGTGATCAGATCCTTGTTGCAGATTATAATAATAAATGTTTAAAGCTACTAGATTTGCAATTCCAGGTGGTTGAACACTGTGATTGTAATGGTCGTCCAAATGTCATGTGTCAAATCACACCAAGTGAAGTAGCTGTTGCTGTGAATACGGATAAGATAGATGAGGTCCTGTTTGTCTCGGTGGATGGTGGGCGGCTGATTAAGGGCAGGAAGTTACAGTTTCAACATCCATGCACCGGTATTTCCCATTATCAGAAAGACCTATATATCACTGACAGCTCTGCACTTCTCAAGTATGCAATGAGTGGAGAATTGTTGAATAAGCTTTATGAGGATTTATCAGGCAATTTGACAGGTAATTATATTGTGGATATATCCAGATATTATTTATAATATATTAACAATTTCCCAACTTTATATTTAACATATCAATTTCATTTTATAAAATTTGCAATATATGTAAATGGACCTAACCTAAAATAAAGTCGTTGAATCATTAGGACTTGTTTCTTTATTGTGTAAAAGCTGAGGCTATATATTCCTGAACAAAATAGGCATTTCGTGAAGTCCCTTAGTGAAACAGCCATTGAAATTCCTAGTTTCACAAATTTACTGTAACATATATTAGACAATTTAAAGTCATGCTCATAATTTTGATGCCAGTGAGCTCTATTTCTCAGTAACCACATGTACAGGTGAAAATGTTATTGACGTGTACATAATGGGGTTTCAGCATAACATAATTATGTATTCATCCATGTTTCTTTGTATCTAAATAGTTTGAATAGTTTAAAAATCATACTCTAGTAATTTGAAGAAAAAAAAAAACAACAATGTGAGTAAGACGTAAGTGTCTTAATTTATATAATTGTTCTGTAAAAAATTAACTACATTGATACTACTCTTGCTTGCAGTCAAAAGGTGTGCAGTGAGTCCAACAGGTGACAAGATATTTGTCACCAGCTGGGACCATCTCCTAACCCTGGCCAGAGATGGTACAGTTCTCTGCACCTTCACAGACCCAGACCTAAAAGGCTCATGTGGTATACACGTGACAGCTCAGGGACAGGTGCTGGTCTGTGGGGCGATATCCCACACTATCCTACAGCTGGATGGAGAAGGCAAGAAGAAGCTGGCAACACTGGCTACCAAGTGGTATGGACTTAATGTCCCAGAGTCAGTCTGCTACAAAAGGAGCACAGCCTCAATCATTGTGGGAATATCAGGGTGCGACAAAATCCTGGTGTTTAATGTACAATAGGTTTGTTTTAACAAGTTTCAGTACAAACATTTTGGAAAATGTACTTTAAACCTGAAATCATAGCAACAGTAAACTCACGTTTAATGTAAGGTTACATCACATAATTCACATGAATGATTAATTGTGTTGCTTAGTAATGTTAAATCATGAATATGTTTGAGAAAAAAAGTTGTATAATTTTATTCTTGGCAGCATGGATCTCTGATTTAGGGTTATGTTTTATTGCACTATTCTCACAATCATTTATCATCTGTCACAGGGAATCAACTCTTATTGCTCGGATGATTATTTTTCATTTGAATGGCATATAATCAACGTATTGTTTTAATCTAGTTTTTTATCTTGAAAATGCCTTGCATGTACATACATGATTTACTTGCAATGATTTGTTATGCTCTATACTATTTTTGCGCAATTCTTGTGCAGAGTAAAAAGAACTGCATAGTGAAGTTTAGGAGAGGTTTTACATTTTCATGTTATTGTTAAACTGTCACGATTTGTTCTGTTCTAAGAAATATTGAGTTACATAGAGTAACTATTATGTGTTGTACATATTTCGTCCATAATTGTTTTTAGATTTAATTTTTGTTGATGAGAATTATACATGTATTTACTTATGTCAACTGTTATTTGCCTTAAACTTTCACTATGTATTTCTGAATAAATTAACATCTACTATCCCCAAAATTCACATTCGCCTTATTTTTTTCTAAGGGTTGCATGCAATAACACAATCGGTATTCGAATAAACATATTTTCATTCAATTGAATATTGGAATATTTGCATGATTGGTGTTAACTACTTTATGCCTAGAAAACACTGCTTTTGTGTTTAAGTAACAACTTTCCAACAACGTTGTATGATTTGATTATGCATTTATAATTTGTATTTTCTTCTTATAAAACAGCTGCCATACCCGTCCAAATTGCTGTTCTAAAACACAGTAAAACAAGCCACACATTTTAAGCTTAAATGGCTGAATGTGCGACACAACTCTTTATATTTTTGGTTTGTTAGCGATTTCACAAGTATTAAATTGATAGTTTTAGTTTCCTATTAACTGTTGAGGTTTACTACTGTCATATGTAATTGTGTATAACTGACGACTGACGAGGTGTTGCTTCAATATCCAAGTTTGACATGTGACACTGGATCATATGGTTCATTGAAATCACTGTTTTTAGTAGTAGTTTGTGTCACACTGTCTTTGAGTTAAAGTCACACACATTGAAATGAAGTACATGTTAATCAATACATATAGATGCAATTTGAAAGTGTGCAAAATTTTCATTAAATCTATAACCTAGTTAGCAAGTAATTTATTATTTTTCAACCGGGAATTACCGCTTTTAAAACCGAAAGTAGGATTTCTATATTATACGTCCATTTCGACAAACCCGATTATTTAAAAAAAACGGATTTCTACCGTGTAACCACCAGATATATTCTAATTGGCATAGATAAAATTAAATCTATAGCCTAGTTAGCAAGTAATTTATTATGTTTCAAACGGTACCGCTTTTAAAACCGAAAGCAGGATTTCTAGACGTACACGTCCATTTCGATAAACGCGATTATTTTTAAGTTTTATAGCGCAAAAAAAGACGGATTTCTACCTTGTAACCACGAGATATATTCTAATTGGCATAGATAAAATATATTTCTTATTTACACGTCAATTTACTATGCCAAATAAGGTGTGTGGCTTTAAGTAAAAACTACTTTTTAGAAATGGAAAATTATTAGTGGTTTTCAATAATTTTACAAAGCTGTGAATACTGGAATGGCTTTCTACTATTAAATGGCAAGCATTTAATCAAATATTTGAATGTTCAAATAATTTTGTCATCCCTTTGTTAACATTATTTATACAAAGGTTTGAAAAATTTGGTGTTAAAAAATACGTTGTATATAATTTGTGTACAGCACGATACATGTATATATGGTACCTTGTTATGAAACGGATGTTTTATAAAGGATAAAAAAAACTTGGAATATGGTATATGAAACCAGCATCTCCAAACTATTATACTTATCAATCAGAATACAGTTGAACCAAAATACTGCGAATGGTTGAGTAAGACAATGATTTTGACATCAGCAGCATCATGCAAAAATGGGTCTTATGCAATATGCAGCAAGCTTAGCTCCAGTCAAACCTTCACATTGACACAGTCTGGTCAAGACCTGCGCTATCACATTTATTTAATCTTAGAAAAACATTGTTACAACTTTTGAAGTCACATTTATTATTAAATATTGATTAATTATGGTCAGACTTTTATGTTAACAATATCAAGGCAAAGTTCAATTCTGGGTCAAGTGTGATCCAAAACTTGGTCACCAGGTCAAGTTTTCAATATTTATTGTACATTAAACTCAGGTGAGAGCTTTTGGGCTATCCAGAACCTCTTCATGTGTAGTTTGTGTCAAATCAATCACTTAGAAATCGGCTAAAAAGAGTTAAACCAGCATTCCGAGGGAAAATGGCATAAAGCGCTTTGACAAGCATGTTCTGCAATTAAATGCAATGAATGTGGGTAAGTCTTTGTAAGTGTATCAGCTAATCTGCTGTGGTGCTCTTTATTAAACATTCCTTATCTTTTACGTCCATTTTTTTTTCGCCAATGCTCTTGCGTTTGGTTCCTGGGCAGAACTTTGTGAGAAGGCTATCATAGTGGCGATTGACCCCGGGACTTACATTTACTGATCTCTAGGGTAACACATTTTCTTTCATGCCAACAAAGTAAAATGAAAAGGTTTGTGACCATGACTTCTTGGCCAAATTTGATAAACAGGCAAATTGAAATTCTGCAAAATCGGAGATTTGTAAAAATTAGTTTCATTTAGTTTCATTTCATAGTTCTTTCCTCGATCTATGTCTGACAGTTTTCCTTAAAATTTTTATCAAGCTGATATTTAATTGAATAATTTGAACCTACAGGGGCACGACTTGTCCTATAAAGAGCTCTTGTTCTAAATGCATGTGACACTTAATTGCTACCTGTTATAGGAAACTACTGTTCATCACAATTATTTGATGCATAATGATAAATAAATGAAAAAAAATCACAGTAAGTTTTCAAAGCGTGCTAATTTTATACGCATTTTGCAAATGACGTTCCTCAGATATTGTAGTATGCCCAACTACAACGTGCTGTACATCTGTGGAACCAGCTACCGCTACCGAGATCAAGGCAATAGCAGAGGGAATGACCCTAAACTGGGCTTAATGCGTGTGCGTAAAGAGTAGTCCCAGATTAGCACTTTCCGCCTTTATGTTGTTGTTTTTTTAGTTTAAAGGAAGTCTCTTCTTAAAGAAAATATAGTCTAGGCGGAAATTATTGTCCCTGATCAGCCTTTGCGAACTGCACAGGCTGATCTGTGAGGACACTACGCACATACATTAAGACCCATTTTCCGAAAAAGGGGCTCAAGAAGCATTTTTTTAATTTAAACATTTACAATAAATAGCATTAAATAGTTCTCACATATTGTCGCCTGCACAACTACAATGCCCTGTACATCTGCGGTACCGATGGGTATGGTATCGCTACGGAGACAAAGGCGATATCGGAGGGCCTGACCACGCAGCAGATATGTGACAAGTACTCCGCCATCCACCGTGACTCCTTCAAGTGGTTCAATATTGACTTTGACTTCTTCGGCCGAACCACGATTGAGCAGCAGAAAGTGTACGATTATTCTGACTTTATGTTGTTTTTTTTGGTCTTGGTAATCTTTATAGACTTTTATTTAATGTTTTTTGCTTGGTTAATAGGTAGTTGTCAGTTTTTATTATGATAGTTCACTGTTTCAACAGTGCAAAATGACAGTGAAATAATTGATATTTTATATTTATTTCTATGATCACAAGTGAATAAAAATCAATAATCTATCAAAACAAACAATTATCCCCTATGAAATACACAAATTCTGACTGTAATTTAAAACAAAAAGGTAGGAATGTAAGACAATCTACTGATGTGTATGTCTGAACCGTAAACTGTTTTGTCTCTTTGGTTGGTCTATCATATTAAGCAGATGTTCATTTCTATATTCTATACAATCATGTAAAGATAATGAGTAATGCTTGTATGGGTGTAGGCTTTTGCTATATCAAACATACATATCCTTTGAGTGATGCAATGGCTGGTGTTTGTTAGAGGATAGCGCAGGATATATTCTGGCACCTCCACAAGAATGGCTACATACTGACCAACAGTGTGGAGCAACTGCTCTGTGAGAACTGTGATAGGTTAGGTGAGAACTGTGATAGGTTAGGTGAGAACTGTGATAGTTTAGATGAGAACTGTGATAGGTTAGGTGAGAACTATGATAGGTTAGATGGGAACTGTGATAGGTTAGGTGAGAACTGTGATAGGTTAGGTGAGAACTGTGATAGGTTAGATGAGAAGTTTGATAGGTTAGATGAGAACTGTGAAAGGTTAGGTGAGAACTGTGATAGGTTAGATGAGAACTGTGATAGGTTAGGTGAGAACTGTGATAGGTTAGGTGAGAACTGTGATAGGTTAGATGAGAACTGTGATAGGTTAGAACTGTGATAGGTAAGGTGAGAACTGTGATAGGTTAGATGAGAACTGTGATAGGTGAGGTGAGAACTGTGATAGGTTAGGTGAGAACTGTGATAGGTTAGGGGAGAACTGTAATAGGTAAGGTGAGAACTGTGATAGGTTAGGCCAGAAGTGTGATATGTTAGGTGAGAACTGTGATAAGTAAGGGGTGAACTGTGATAAGTAAGGGGAGAACTGTGGTAGGTAAGGGGAGAACTGTGATAGGTTAGGTGAGAACTGTGATAGTTAAGGGGAGAACTGTGATAGGTTAGGTGAGAACTGTGATAGGTTAGGTGAGAACTGTGATAGGTAAGGTGAGAACTGTGATAGGTTAGGTGAAAACTGTGATAGGTAAGGTGAAAACTGTGATAGGTTAGATGAGAACTGTAATAGGTTAGATGAAAACTGTGATAGTATAGGTGAGAACTGTGATATGTTAGGTGAGAACCGTTATAGGTTAGGTGAGAACTGTGATAGGTTAGGTGAAAACTGTGATAGGTAAGGGGAGAACTATAGGTTAGGTGAGAACTGTGATAGGTTAGGTGAGAACTGTGATAGGTTAGATGAATACTGTGATAGGTTAGGTGAGAACTGTGATAGGTAAGGTGAGAACTGTGATAGGTTAGGTGAGAACTGTGATAGGTTAGGTGAAAACTGTGATAGGTAAGGGGAGAACTGTGATAAGTAAGGTAAGAACTGTGATAGGTAAAGGGAGAACTGTGATAGGTAAGGGGAGAACTGTGATAGGTTAGGTGAGAACTGTGATAGGTAAGGGGAGAACTGTGATAGGTTAAGGGGGGAACTGTGATAGGTTAGGGGAGAACTGTGATAGGTAAGGGGAGAGCTGTGATAGGTTAGGGTAGAACTGTGATAGGTTAGGGGAGAACTGTGATAGGTAAGGGAGAAGTGAAAAATGTCATATGTAAGAGCTGAGTGAAAAATGTGATAGGTAAGGGCTGAGTGAGAACTGTGATAAGTAACCGCCGGGGAAATATGTTATTGAGCCGCTTTTGGGGAAAACTGGGCTAAATGCACGGGGGTCAAGTGTTGTGCGAGATAAGCCTGTGCAGTCTGCTCAGGCTAACCAGTGACAACACTTTCCGCTTTTTTGGTATATTATGTTTTAGTCTGTTCTTAGCAAAAATACAGTTAAAGTGGAAAATGTCGTCCCAACTTTGCATCTGCAGAATGCACATGTTTTTCAGGGACTTTAGGTCAGAGTATGTTACCAAGCTTCACCAAAGGGGGCACAATTATTTTATTGAAGCCTGAGGGTTATTACAGTGGATGTTTGTCTGCAGCTAAATGAAATGAGCGTCTGACATAGACATGGAAACAGCTAACAATATTTGCATAATATAAGCTTTATTTCAATATACAAATTTTTAATATGAAACAAGATGCAAAAAATCCCAAAATAAAAAAAAACAGACAATACAAAAAGGATCACACAATTTAACAACATACTACCGTATATCACAACTGTCATTAGATAATATAATGGACTCTTACTAAGCAATTTATTATTTATTACATAAAATCTTAATAAAAGCCGACAACAAGAAAAACAATTTTATGCACAGCATCAGAGAGAGTACCAAAAAAAGGGCAAAGAAGAAAGAGGAACCTTTTGAATTAAATTATTCATACCCAGTTTTGTATCCAGTCGGGATAAAGATAAACAATTTCATAGCAAAAAACACTCTTTTATTCTAATATTTCCCCCAAACGGGCTTTATCAAAGTTTACAAATATGAATTCACTACATTGTTATTACTGTCATATACACCAATAAAGTAAATGTTTAACAACATCAAATATGACAGGAAATGACATCATGTTTGGGCGAAATATTAGAATAAAAGAGTGTTTTTTTAAATTATTCAGACATGTAAAAATGAGCAAATCTGTGCATTCATAATTTTACTGACTAATAATAAACGAGCTCCTTAAATGTTTATGTTAATGTCCATTTGTAATGTCCTAACAATTATCTGATCAAACAGACCCTGTTTCATGTTGACCACTAGACACGAGTTCTATGAATGAGCCGCTCTCTTGGAAAATCTGACTTAAAACATGTCCGTAAAGTGTGGTCCCATATTAGCCTGTGCAGTCCAGACCGGCCAATCAGGGACGACACTTTTCTCTAGTATGGAATGTTTTGTTTAAACGAAGTCACTTCTTAACTGAACAGGCTATTCTGGGTCGATACTTTATGCACATGTGTAAAGCGCAGTTTCCACAGAACCTGGGTCAATAGTTTATTTCTAGCCATACAGGTAGACACAAAGAATTAAAACCCCAAGAATTGTCATGTCAAATAAAGATTGTCAAAATTGTTTTACAAAACAATACTGACAATCGCAGATATTTTCAAAGTATTGATTATTTTTCCTTAAAACAATGCATTTACGTTTAGCAACATCATACGCTTAAGGTAAGTTAAACAAATCCGACTTCGTTTAATTTTGGTTCTTTGTTGTTCTCTTGTAAACTCAATTTTTACTTTTTCTATTTTACTACTTTTACTCAGACATTACTTATGGTATTTGGACAAAAATATAATTCCCCCGGAATGGTCCCAAACCAAGCTGAACAAGGAGAAGGGTTGGGTGTAGGGCAAGCTACAATTATCATGAAAAAACAGCTAGCGACAGAAACGCAAAACAGCATACCAACAGCTATCGTTGACCTGGAAGAAAAGCATATGTGGCATACGTCCCAGACAAGACTGCAGGCAAAGATGATGATGATGATGGACAACGTACACAAAAAAGTCACCGGAGAAATAATAAAACCCACTCACATGATAAGCAAAATTCAATAAGTCACAATGCAAAAACAACGCAACTTAAATGCATATCATTGCCATAGAAATGAAAATTTAAATATATTTATAATAAGGCTATGTTAATTTTCAATTGCAGCTACAAATAAAAACAATCATCAATATAATATTTACAAAATTAACCCTTTGCATGCTGGGAAATTTGTCGTCTGCTAAAATGTCGTCTGCTGAATTTCTAAAATTAGCATTTTCTTCGATTTTCTTTCAAAGAATACTATCAGAGTAGCAAACAGTTTGGATCCTGATGAGACGCCACGTTCTGTGGCGTCTCATCTGGATCCAAACTGTTTGCAAAGGCCTTCAAAATACGGTTCCAGCGCTCAAAGGGTTTACATCATCAAACCAAAACACAATGTTTTCAGCAATGCAGACGCAACATCTAGCCTTTCCCAGGATATTGCTGAAATAATGACCTATCATGTTTGTTTACTCTTTACAGTCAAAGACAAACATAACTCAATACCAACTATTTCAGAGGCTGTAATGCATTTTGCTGCTGATTTTTGAGTCACCTGGAATTGGGGTCTGGCAGGAATAAGGATTTGGAAATTAAAATTAAAACAGGAGCAGCAAGGTGCTTTAAGCGCCTGAGAAAAGGCCCGAACATATATCACATTATTTGATCCTCATTCTGGGAAAACTGGACTTTATGCATGTGCTTAAAGTGTTGTCCCAGATTAGCCTGTGCAGTCTGCACAAGCAAATCAGGACGACTACTTTCTGCCTAAACTGGATTTTTGTTTAGAAGAGACTTCCATTATAATAAAAAAATATCATAAAAGCGGATAGTGTCGTCCCTGATTAGCCTGTGCAGACTGCACAGTTCTCCCAGAACAAGGCTCATTTGGTTACACTGTAGACTGTAATTAATACTTAACCCTTCGCATGCTGGGAAATTTGTCATCTGCTAAAATGTCGTCTGCTGAATTTCTTAGATCATCATTTTCTTCACTTTTTTTTTAAAGACCACTATCAGAATAGCAAACAGTTTGGATCCTGATGAGACGCCACGTTCTGTGGCGTCTCATCTGGATCCAAACTGTTTGCAAAGGCCTTTAAAATCCGGTTCCAGCGCTCAAAGGGTTAATCATAACATAGGAAAAATGTCACCAACAAAAATTATCAGAAGTCAACAGCCTTCAGGCTATTATGCACATCTTCAGATGATAATAAATAATACTAATAAATAACTAGAGCTTTGTCACTGACGTGACATATACCCCCACATGCTGCATTGACACAGAATATTTTGCATGCTGTCTCACAAAACAAGAGAAGCTTATTTATGGCAATTTTTAAGAATTATTATGCCATTATCATTTATGGCCATTTTGACCTTTGAAATCTTGAATTCTTTGGCATGATACGCCATCCAATGCCTGTGAACAAAATTAATGTGGAGAGTAATATTAAAATCTCACAATGAATGACATAGTTATGGCCCAGACAAGCTTATTTATGGCCATTTTTGACCTTTGAACTCAAAGTGTGACCTTGACCTTGGAGATATCGACGTAATTTTATCGCGCAACACACCGTCCAATAATGGTTAATAAATGTGCCAATTGATTTCAAAATCCCACAATGAACGACATAGTAATGGCCTGGAAAAGCTCAACTATGGCTATTTTGTACCTTTGAACTCATGTGTGACCTTGACCTTTGAGATATTGACGTAATTCTTTCGCGCGACACACCGTCCAATGATGGTGAACAAATGTGCCAATTGATTTCAAAGCCTCACAATGAACAAC
>VMBQ01001691.1:86589-182768 GCA_007657795.1 Dreissena rostriformis
TGGATATTTGTGGGAAATAATTCAGAACAAAATGAGGTTGGATATTTATGGGAAATAATACTGCACAGAATGAGGATGGATATTTGTGGGAAATAATACTGCACATAATAAGGATGGATATTTGTTGGGAATAATACTGCACAGAATGAGGATGAGTATTTGTGGGAAATAATACTGCATATAATGAGGATGGATATTTGTGGAAAATAAAACTGCACATAATAAGGATGGATATTTATGGGATATAATACTGCACAGAATGAGGATGGATATTTGTGGGAAATAATACTGCGCAGAATGAGGATGGATATTTGTGGGAAATAATACTGCACATAAAGAGGATGGACATTTGTTGGAAATAATACTGCACAGAATGAGGAAGGATATTTGTGGGGAATAATACTGCACATAATAAGGATGGATATTTGTGGGAAATAATACTGAATATAATTAGGATGGATATTTGTGGGAAATAATTCTGCACTTAATAAGGATGGATATTTGTGGGGAATAATACTGCAAATAATGAGGATAAATATTTGTGGGAAATAATACTGCACATGATGAGGATAGATATTTGTGGGAAATAATACTGCACATGATGAGGATGGTTATTTGTGGGAAATAATACTGCACATAATGAGGATGGACATTTGTTGGAAATAATACAGCAGATAATGAGGATGGATATTTGTGGGAAATAATACTGCACATACTTAGGATGGATATTTGTGGGAAATAATACTGCAAAGAATTAGAATGGATATGTTTGGGAAATAATACTGCACATTATGAGGATGGATATTTGTGGTAAACAATACCGCAAAGAATGAGAACCGATTTGTGTTGGAAATAATTCTGCACATAATGAGGATGGATATTTGTGGGGAATAATACTGCACATAATGATGATGGATATTTGTGGGTAATTATACTGCACAGAATGAGGATGGATATTTGTGGGGAATAATACTGCACAGATTGAGGATGGCTAATTGTGCATATAATTAGGATGGATAGATATAAATAACTCTGCACATAATAAGGATGGATATTTGTGGGAAATTATACTGCACATATTGAGAGTGGATATTTGTGGGGAATAATACTGCACATAATAAGCATGGATATTTGTGGGAAAAAATGCAAAGAATGAGAATGAATGTTTGTGGGAAATAACACTACACAGAATGAGGATGGATATTTGTGGGAAATAACACTGCAAAGAATGAGGATGGATATTTGTGGTAAATTATACAGCACATAATGAGGATGGATATTTTGTGGGAAATAATACAGCACAGAATGAGGATGGATGTTTGTGGGAAATAATGCAGCACAAAATGAGGATAAAATGATTTAACTATGCATAATGAGGATTGATATTTGTGGGTAATACTGCACAGAACGAGGATCGATATTTGTGGGAAAAAATACTGCACAGAATTAGGATGGAAATTTTTCGGAAATAATACTGCATATAATAAGATAGATATTTGTGGGAAGAACATTAATATTAATCAGAATGAGGATGGATGTTTGTGGGAAATAATACTGCACATATTGAGGATGAATGTTTGTCAGAAACAGTACTGCACAGAATGAGAATGGATATTTGTGGAAAATTATGCAGCACAAAATGAGGATGGATATTTGTGGGGAATAATACAGCACATAATGAGTTTTGGACATTTGTTGGAAATAATACTGCTCAGAATGAGGATGGATATTTGTGGGAAATAACACTGCACATAATTAGGATGGATATTTGTGGGAAATAATACTGCACATAATGAGGATGGATATTTTTGGGAAATAATACAGCACATAATGAGGATGGACATTTGTTGGAAATAATACTGCACAGAATGAGGATGGATATTTGTGGGAAATAATAATGCACATAATGAGAATGGATATTTGTGGGACATAATACTGCACATAATGAGGATTGATATTTGTGGAAATAATACTGCACATAATGAGGATGGATATTTGTGGGAAATAATACTGCACATAATGAGGATGGATATTTGTGGGAAATAATACAGCACATAATGAGCACGTTGCCTATACCAAGTAACTTTTTAGGATCTGTGTGGGGAGAAAACTATCAACAAAAGCGCGACTTGGATAACATTTTTAAGGATTTCTTTTAAAATATTTCACAATTTTTAATGGGATAAAGAGGGGAGCCTGCTAATTCGTGAGAGTTTTCTATATGTATCATGATTCTTTTAAACAAATAAGTATTTTGTCAGTAAAGTTTAACTGCACGTTTCAACAGTTAGAAAAATGAATGATCAGTGTGGGGACTTTATATTACTTTGACACAGAAACATCACCTCTGGTAAAATTAAGCAATTCAGCCATGTCACTGAAATTCATCCGCCGGTAATTTTTGTGCATGTAATACTTTAACAGGCACCACTCCGCGCGTAAATCGTCTCGATTCACGGATAGCGGTAAAGCGTCTCTACCGTAGAGCGCGATTTGGTGGATTTACTCGTTTCCATACGTAAGTAATTCGTCCTCTAAAGATGGCAGCTTGGATGGATCGAAGATCGAGAAACGGGATACAGTTCCGTTGTCTGTGAATCGCTCGGAATATTGCTGAGAAGCACGTCTTAGTAATTCTCCATGCTCGTTATGGTGAGCGTCACAAGGTTTTGTGAACACTTGATCTGATTCATCCAACCCTCTACTCCATACTGGAACCCATCAACGTAGTTCTCTGGTAGGCTGGCAATGAATGTTCTCAGGAACAGCCCAGGTTCCGTCTTCATTGAGCGCAATGCACTGACTGCCGCATTGAGTTGGAAAGCAAGCTCAGACACTGTCAAATCTCGTCTCTGAAAGTTTTTACTTAGAATGTTCAGCGTTGTAAGTACATCTTTTGCGTAGTGGGAGGTATACAGGAACCGGTAGTCCATTATGAATTTCAGAAGACCTGTCACAACGGGATCACCTCACTCGGCTGAGTCAATCTCCATGCAGGTCACCAGCGCATCATAGTTTTGTAGCAAGGCGTCGACAGCTCCCTCAAACGACAGCCACCGAGTATGGAACATCTGAGGAATTGAGAATGGCTAATTTTGGGAAATTATACTGCATATAATTAGGATGGATAGATATAAATAATAACTCTGCACTATAAATAAATAACTCTGCACATAATAAGGATGGATATTTGTGGGAAATAAAACTGCACATAATAAGGATGGATATTTGTGGGGAATGATACTGCACATGATGAGGATGGATATTTGTGGGAAATAAAACTGCACATAATGAGGATGGATATTTGTGGGAAATAATTCAGAACAAAATGAGGTTGGATATTTATGGGAAATAATACTGCACAGAATGAGGATGGATATTTGTAGGGAATAGAACAGCACAGAATGAGGATGGATATGGCCATTTCTGTTCACATCTTCCGAAGTATGATTATTTTTATTTACTCTTCCATTGTACAGACCATTTATTGAAACTTTCATTTCTTCCATATAAAATATTTAATAAAATTATGTTCACCTGTTCAAATTATGTTTAAAAAAAATATTAATAAAATTATGTTTAAAAAAAATATTAATAAAATAATGTTCACCTGTTGATCATCCAAAAATAAACAACTTGTATAAATCAAAACATTTCTGTAAGAGAGATTATAAATATTGTATTTATTAAAACATAAAACATCTTACCTAATGGCTATAGTGGTGCTTACAGTTAGGTTACCTCATTGGTGGTAATGATTGAAGATAATCTTTGTTAAGTGTGCGCATGACATTTAGTAAGAGATATTGATGTAATGATTATCGTATTTTTATGAAGATCAAAGGGTAAGGCATGGGTGTAAAGTAATAATTAAGATGGAACTGTTTAATTCAACATTTTTTTTTTATATAAATCTGTTTAAACGATGTATATATACAAGAAAACAAAAACTTAAAGAAACAGTTTTTTATATAACTTTTATTGAGACTGTTTGTGGAAAGCTCGATAAAGCAGTCACAATGGTCGAGTGTACGTACATGTATTAATGTCCGTCTAAGTTTTTCTGGACTTTGACTTTTTCATTCATGATGCATTTAAAAATTATTTTCCAAACTTGACCACCATATGCATATGGAAACAGCATGTTGCATGTAATACCTCACCCCCCTTACTCAAAGGTCACACTTTGAGGTCAAAGGACACATTTTGCCATAAAACGCCTTTTCTCTTGAGTTTGTGTTGGATGTTCTGTATTTAAGGCAATGTATGTATCCATATCGGCTGAATAGTGGCTTGTACAGGAATGAGTGATTTTTTACCTGTGTATGTTTTCCTGCTGTTAGTATCATGCGTGTTTGATTAAGTTAAATAATTTATGTGTTTGACTGATTTGAGTTTTTTAGGTGTATGACTGATATAAATATGAGCTGCGTTCTATGAAAACTGGGCTAAATGCCTTTGAGCGCTGGAACCGGATTTGGAAGGCCTTTGCAAACAGTTTGGATCCAGATGAGACGCCACAGAACATGGTTTCTCATCAGGATCCAAACTGTTTGCTATTCTGAAAGTATTCTTTGAAAAAAATTTGAAGAAAATGCTAATTTAAGAAATTCAGCAGACGACATTTGAGCAGACGACAAATTTCCCAGCATGCAAAGAGATATGCATGTAGGTAAAGTGTTATCCCAGATTCTGCTGTGCAGTGCACACAGGATACTCAAGGAAAACACTTTCGCTTTTATGGAATATTTTGTTTAAAGGAGGTCTCTTTTAAATGAAAATCCAGTGTAGGTGGAAAGTGTCGTCCCTGATAAGACAGTTTGAACTGCTAATTAGGCTAATCTGTGATGACACTTTTCTTATATGAATTAAGCCCAGTTTTCCCAGGGCGTGTCTCATATTTATATCAGGCTCATATAGTCTTGACAGAAGTGTATTGGTCTGTGTAGGAATTGATTTTAACCCTTTGAGCGCTGAAACCGGATTTCGAAGGCCTTTGCAAACAGTTTGGATCCAGATGAGACGCCACAGAACGTGGCGTCTCATCAGGATCCAAACTGTTTGCTATTCTGATAGTATTCTTTGAAAAAAAATCGAAGAAAATGCTAATTTTAGAAATTCAGCAGACAACATTTAAGCAGACGACAAATTTCCCAGCATGCAAAGGGATAATGCATTTGCTGCCAAATTAATCAGTGATAAATCTCAGGAATAGATAAAGAAATATTGTATGCTTAATAGATTTTTCAATTAACTTTTTTTCCCAAAAGATATTATGCAATATGCTACCTAGTCAAACAGCATCAACAGACAGAGCCATAAAGCGGATCTGGCAAGCAGAAAACCTTGCTGGAAAACTATCAGAGAGAGTGGGAGACCTCTAATCAACATCATGGCATTAAATTGCTGCACCAGGGCATAATCAGATTATGCATAAACCAGATACCACTTGGCTGTAGGGTTGGGTGTGGTCTAATTGCTTCCAGTCTCTTAAATACTTTTCCCTACAGTGTGGCAAGTGAAGCCTGGAGGCTGGGCTGTTGACAGGCTGTGATTTAGTGCTATTGTGTGCATAGGAAAAAAAAGCCTTGTTCTAGGGAAATAGGGCTTAATTCATTTGCATACAGTGTTGTCCCAGATTAACGTCTGCAGTCTGCACAGGCTAATCTGGGAGGACGCTTTTGGCCTAAAATGGATTTTTACTTTAGGCACATGCATTAAGCCCCATTTTCCAAGAACTCGGCTGGCTCATTTTCGTAAGAAGCTGCTGTACACAGATGTTTATAATGTAGTCAGGAGTGTTTTTTCTGTAATAATGATGATCTGCTGCAAAAGACTGCCATTCACATTTAACCCTTTGCATGCTGGGAAATTTGTTGTCTGCTAAAATGTTGTCTGCTAAATTTCTAAAATTAGCATTTTCTTCGATTTTTTTTCAAAGAATACTATCAGAATAGCAAACAGTTTGGATCCTGATGAGACGCCACATTCTGTGGCATCTCATCTGGATCCAAACTGTTTGCAAAGGCCTTCAAAATCCGGTTCCAGCGCTCAAAGGGTTAAAGGCCTTGGTAGATGCTATAAATATTTGTAGATGCCATAAATGTTTGTTCTTGAATTTGATGTCTTGAGAAATTATCTGGTTATTTCTCATCTAGATGACTTGAAATAATATTGCAACATGTTTCATGTCACTTTTGCATCTTGTTACATTTGCCCCAATCTGATCATAAGCATGATGCATTGCACCTGTAAAACTTGGAAGCCACCACAGGAAAAACAAATTTGTATCTCCTGTTCCTTGTTTCCATTAGTTATAATGCATTTTGACAATAATCAAGTTTAGGCATGCCCATTGCCTTGATCGTTGTTGGAACCCATTTTCACATTCCCTTCTGACTGTTTGTAACCTGACTGTAATCAAACGAAATCCCTTTGAAATGAGTCCTGCTCTGGGAAAACGGGGCAAAATGCATGTGAGTAAAGTGTTGCCCAAAATTAGACTGTGCAGCTTCACAAGTTAATCGGAGACAAGATTTAACCTAAGAGCTTCCTTAAGAAGAGTCTTTCTATTAACAAAAATTTACCTTAAAGCAAGAAGTGTCGTCCCTGATTTGCCTGTGCATACTGCACATGCTAATCTGGGACGACACTTTGCGCACATGCATTAAGCTCCCATTTTTGCAGATCCTGGCTCAATAATCCTCGCTGCTTAGAAGGTCTTTAACCCTTTGAGCGCTGGAACCGGATGTTGAAGGCCTTTGCAAACAGTTTGGATCCAGATGAGACGCCACAGAACGTGGCGTCTCATCAGGATCCAAACTGTTTGCTATTCTGATAGTATTTTTTGAAAAAAAAAATCGAAGAAAATGCTAATTTTAGAAATTTAGCAGACAACATTTTAGCAGACGACAAATTTCCCAGCATGCAAAGGGTTAAGTTTGTGAGACATCTTCAATCAAGCAATGCTTAATCCAGCAGTCCTGTTACCATGTCTTTGTTTATTTTCTCTTTACAGTTCACTGATCTCAATACGGAAGCCACGTACGATGTTGTGAAAGTTTTCGATGGCCCCTCTCTTGACGACCCAGTGTTGGAAACGTTTTCAGGGGACAGAATCCCTGTGAGTGTCCAGTCCACAACAAGCGTAGTGCTGGTGACGTTCTCATCGGATCACAGCGTGGAGGGGCGTGGTTTCACTGCCACCTGGGAACCTGGTGAGGGGAATGAGGGGAATTAATGTTTAGCTTTAGAGAGGGGTATTTTGAAATTGGCCTTGGTGATGGTTTCTTGTTTCTTTGTGGGGGTAGTGGTGGAGGGGGTGTTCAAGGTCATTGTGAGGCCATATGGTTATCAATTTGAACAACAAATTTACAGAGCTGCTATGTGATACTAGCCTACATAGTCACATACATTTACAATATGCATTTTGGTATTTTATGAAAGACATATATATGTTTTTCTTGTATATGCAGTTTAGAAATTGACATATTGAAATAATTATTGATCTCATTGCAATTATTTGTTGAGTTTGTATGCATTAGAGTCTTAAAAGATCTATTTAATTTAATTTGTCAGTTAATTCCGTCTTGAATTATTAAAATTCCCTTCAATGGTCCACTTGTATCCCATTAACATGCTGAGCAGTGTTTACTACTGCTGTTAACCTTTCATAAAATTCATTTTACTTCCATATATTCCTCCAGCTGACACTTCCACTGACAGACGACTGATATGTCTTGATTACGCCCATTTGTTTACATTCTCTTGAACAGAACTTTTAAAGGCAGTGTTGAGCCAAACACTGTGAAGTGTTATTGAATGCTTTTATAATGCAGTAACGTTTCAATAAGTGTGAAAAACTATTATTGTCAGAGCATGTAGGATGATCTATATCAATTGACTTTCAAAGGATAATAAATTAAATATGAACAAAGTAAATACCATGCCTTGAAGAAGAAATTTATAAAACTATGCCAATCTGGCTGTCATGGGACGGTACTGTAAAACAGTGCCAGTTGACTAAAATAACATGAATGTTGACTGTTGCAAATCTTTAACCCTTTCTGTTTCTAACAGATGTTTAGATTCAAAGTAGTGTAGTATTGAAACAACATCACAGAGTCTCTTGTACTTTTTTCTAGTTTATTTTTTAACTAGTTGTTTATTATATAATTACTTTACACATTAAAATGTGTTCATATCACATCATGTTACATAATAAAATAAAACATAATGATAGTTATACCCCCACATACGAAGTTTAGGGGGTTAATATAGGACTGAGCTTGTCTGTCGGTCTGTCGGTCCATCTTAAGTGTCCGCTCTCTAATTCAAGTAGTTTTCATCCGATCTTCACCAAACTTGGTCAGAAGTTGTATCTCGATGATGTCTAGGTCAAGTTCGAATATGGGTCATGCCAGGTCAAAAACTAGGTCACGGGGTCACTTAATGCGTTTTAAACATTCAGCATGTTGTCCGCTCTCTAATTCAAGTAGTTTTCATCCAATCTTCACCAAACTTGGTCAGAAGTTTTATCTAGATGATCTCTAACCCAAGTTTGAACATGGGCCATGCCGGGCAAAAAACTAGGTCACCGGGTCACTTAGTGCTTTTTTTAACATCAGCATGGTGTCTGCTCTCTAATTCATGCAGTTTTCATCCGATCTTCACCAAAATTGGTCAGAAGTTTTATCTAGATGATCTTAAGGCCAAGTTTGAGCATGGGCCATGCCAGATAAAAAACTAGGTCACGGGGTCACTTAGTACGTTTTACACATTCAGCATGGTGTCCGCTTTCAAATTCAAGTAGTTTTCATCCGATCTTCACCAAACTTGTACAGAAGTTGTATCTGGATGATGTCTAGGCCAAGTTCGAACATGGGCCATGCCGGGTCAAAAACTAGGTCACAGGTCACTTAGTGTGTTTTAAACATTGAGCATGGTGTCCGCTGTTTTATGTGAAGACAACATGCAAAATATTCTGTGTCAATGCGGCATGTGGGGGTATTCATCATGTCTGTGACAAAGCTCTAGTTTTCATTGGAGTCGAAATTAATTTAATTGCTTCATATTGAAAATTGCCCTTTTATCATCATAATAATAAAATGCTGTCTCTTCCAATTCAAATAATAATTAGGTCTTTACTTAAAGACACACACGTGATATGTTGAGTTTGTTCTTCCGGTTCTTCAAAGCTCCTATCTTGAGTTTTCTGCACTCTAATGTTATTTTTTGCCTCACCCTTGATAATGAGATTTGAAGTGTATGTTCAAGAGGTTGTTTAACTTGTACTTGATAATAATGGAAAATATATCTTCAGTGTCTTCCTGAAATGCAACTGTTTTTAATTGAGCTGCATTCTGGGAAACTGGGCTTAATGCATGTGCATAAAGTGTTGTTCCAGATTAGCCTTTACAGTTCGCACATAACCGAATTAGTTTATTGAGAGATTGTTGATGTTTTTGTCACCTTCAGTTGATGCCAGTGATGTAACGGAGCTCAAAGCAAAAGAAGTGTTGTCGTGGATTGCCTCCCTTGGATACCCTTTTGGTTACCAAGGCAACCTGAAGTTAAGCTGGATTATACGGACAGATCCTGGGGTCATAATAAGCATCCATGTATGTACTTTTATCCTTGAATATTTCGAATAATAACTATTCTAGATTCATTCAATTTACTTATGAAGTAATGATCAGTGTACATGGTATATTTTCATAGAATAAAACATTCACATAAATTATTTTTTGCAAATTTGCTGACCAATCATTTATTTATTGATCATATTTAAATGTCATTTAATTTCCTATTAGTTTGAAAACACAATTGCAACTTTATATTTCTCATTAATCCTTATCCTTTATATGGATGTGTTCCATGAACAGATACTTACCATGCAATTTAACCCTTTGCATGCTGGGAAATTTGTCGTCTGCTAAAATGTTGTCTGCTAAATTTCTAAAATTAGCATTTTCTTTGATTTTTTTTCAAAAAATACTATCAGAATAGCAAACAGTTTGGATCCTGATGAGACGCCACGTTCTGTGGCGTCTCATCTGGATCCAAACTGTTTGCAAAGGCCTACAAAATCTGGTTCCAGCGCTCAAAGGGTTAATAACATAGAGTCCCAGTTAAACAAAACAAACAAAAACCTGGACTGGTATTCACCAACTAATTCTTTGACTCTAATAATAAAAAACATTCTTGAAACCTGATGTTCTGAATGATCTTTATTGTTGAGTTTAGCTTGACATTTGACACCTCAAACTAGGCATTCTTCATTTAGAAAAGTGTGCTTATGACATGATCACCATCTCATGCCTGCATCGATTGAAACTCTGGGTGTAAGTCTTTTATTTATATAAGTGTAAGAATGGGTTGGTGAATACAGGCACTGGTGTGGGTTTGACTTGGACGTATTGAAAAAAAAATGGTAGATGTGAAAAAAATATTTTATGGTCTTAAAGAGACCTTTTTCATAGATTTTGAAGTATTGTATTGAAGTTTGTCATTAATGCTTTAAATTTGATAAATGTAAACATTGGAACTGAATAGCTCCAGTATAAAACAAGTATAAAATTAAATAAAGAAAAAAAGTAATTTTCAACTGGGCTCGAACCACTGACCCTTGGAGTAAAAGTCTAGCACTTAACCATTTGAGCGCTGGAACCGGATTTTAAAGGCCTTTACAAACAGTTTGGATCCAGATGAGACGCCACAGAACGTGGCGTCTCATCAGGATCCAAACTGTTTGCTATTCTGATAGTATTCTTTGAAAAAAAATGGAAGAAAATGCTATTTTTAGAAATTCAGCAGACAACATTTTAGCAGACGACAAATTTCCCAGCATGCAAAGGGTTAAAACACTTGGTCATCTAGCTGTGCGCATACAGTTAGGGGTGTATTTTATACATTATATAACCAATCCTCATAATGTTACAAAATATAACGATAACATAAGAACCCTCCAAATTATTCCTTTCATGTTTTTAACACTTTATAATTTTCAGGTTATTTCAATCATCAAAAGATGCATATATAATGGATATTTTAGAGCATGGTAAATGTTCAGTATAACTGTTATCTCGCAAATATCATAACTACAATGGAAATTTGCAACTCTGAAACAATTTTTTTCTATTTTGTCAATTTACCAAAACTTGAAAATGTCCCTTTAATGGATTCAAGCATTTGTTTTCTCTTAGAAATTAACTGTCTCAAACATAAAATATTTATGATGCTTAGAAATAGTTTAAAGTTATTTTTAATTAAAGCTTTGCCCAAAAATAAGAACACCACTTACACAATTATTGAATGCAGATGTTCTGGTATTGTTATTGGAAAAATGAACCTTCAGGTGAGAAATAGTTTCCAAATATCAGACACAGTTCTCATCTGAAATGCATGTTTCGAAACTGATAGCTGCGTGCGTAATAGACATTATCTTATCGCAAAAAATACATTTTTGTACAGAAAATATTTCTGGGTTTTGTAATTTTTAGGATACCTATGATCTGTGATATATTCCTTATGGTAGCTTCTTGTTTGTAAGAAACAATAATATGACTCCAAAAATATATTAACACATAGTATAGTAGGTATAAATTTACATTCCTCATAACGAGGTGCAAAACTGTATACATTGATTATAAATCAGAAAGCAATGAGCAATGAAAATGTTTTGAATGAAAGATTCTTTATTTCTAATGTACATGTATTGCAAGTGTAATAGATTCCCTCAATATGCCATAATTGAGTTAATTAGTGCAAACCAAATTTTAGCACTATTCCCTTAATTTTAGTCTAAAGCATTTTTAGAGGTTAAATAATACTGTGGTCAGGTGAATTGGTGGGTTTTTTGTTTAAAGAAATCTCTTCTTAACGAAAATCCAGTCTAGGGCAAAAGTTTTGTCCTTGATAAGCCTGTGCAGACTTGGGCACAAGCATTAAGCCCAGTTCTCCAAGACCAAGGCTCAATAATATCATTATATGGGCACATTTCAGGTGCTACATCTAGATCTGGCAGACGGTGATTCCCTCAAACTGTTTGATGGTGAAACAAGGGAGAGCACTCTTATACGCCAATACACTGGTCATCTACAGAGTGAACTTCTCTTTTCCACTGGACATGCTGTATATCTGATGCTGACAACTGACCGCTACCACAGTGGTCAAGGCTTTAATATTACATATCAAAAAGGTAAAAGTTGTTTAAGTCTTAAATATTGTAAAAACATGTAACTTATCAAACAGATAGGCTTTTCAAAGTGGTCGTGGCTTCATTATAAGATATCAAACAAGTGGACTTTTGATAGAAATTGAGCTTCAGAATTACATATAAAAAGGTTGTGTGTTGAAAGGCTTCAACATAACAAGTCATGTTCTTATTATTATTTTTTTTATATAGCTTTAAAAGCTACATATCAAAACGTTAACTTCTGATAGTGATCAAAACTTTAATATTACATAACGGTAAACCTTTAGAAGTTGTAAATCTTTTAATGTTGAATATCAAAAATATACATTTGATGGTTATTAAGACATCTAATTTGCATACAAACATTTAGACTTTTAATTGTTATCAAGGCTTTACCATGACATGTAAAAAATAAACTTTTGATAGAACTGCATGCATCAGTTGTATTCATCAGAATTATTAAAAAATCAAGTATACATTGAAGAAGCGGACTTGATTGTTTCATAAAATGGCATTTTTTTTTTTCTTTGTAAAACATTATAAAATGTCTTATTTTAGGTATAATATAGTTTGCATCACAGTCTCATTTAGCTCTACTTGCATTTTTCTCCATTGAAGGTTGTGATGTACCCATGACAACAGGGTTTGGAAGGATTACCTCCCCTGGATACTCTACAGAGAACCAATACCCTGCAAATCTCCATTGTACCATTGTTCTGCGTGATAATCTTCACAGACAGACATCTCTCATTTTCCATTATTTTGACACAGAGGAAGAGTTTGATAAAGTTGAGGTAAAGGATGTCCTTCACTGTCATTGTATCTGTTCTAGTGTCATTTGGAAAAAAACGGTCTTAATGCATGTGCCTAAATTGAGTAGCGTCCCAGATAAGCTTGTTCAGTCCTCCCTTGCTTATCAGGGACGACACTTTTCGCTTGTATGGTATTTAAAGTGTAAAGAAAGACCCTTTTTTAGAAAAATCCAGTTTAGGCAGAAAGTGTCGTCCCTGATTAGCCTGTGCATATTGCACAGGCTAATCTTAGACAACACGTGACGCTCATGCATTAAGCCCAGTTTACCCTGAGTGACACTAAAATGGATACATTTTGTATTAATGATATTGTTGTGTGCAGCATATTAAAGTAGTAAATCTTGATGAGAAATGTATAAGCAATAGTTTGTTGAACAACAACACAAATTGATCATATTATTAAATAGTCTTGCATATAGAATTGTTTTGAGTCAAGGAAAAAAAACAGAATTTTGTTGGCTAAAATGATCCCTGTGCAGGGCAGTGTAAACATATAGTTATGAGACTACATACAATTGCATGTTGAGACTTGTTTTGACCGTTCCAAGGCGTTGACCGCTTTATTCTACTATATGTATATGTTGTTTCGTTTTTGTGAAATACTGTAATATACCAGTCGTGATATTTTAATCAATATGAACTAATAATTGTAAAAAAAATACGGTATTTTAGAACTTTTCTTTTTTCGTCATTCATGGTTGACAGTCCCTTTAAGGTCTGCTTTGACGAAACTAAATGACCCACATTTCTTCAGCCCCTTAACTCGAAGCAAGTGAGCCTCGCTGTGGAAAAAAAAAGGGGCTTAATGAACGTGTATAAAGGGTCATCACATATTAACCTGTGCACTTTTGCACAGTCTGATTATAGGGGCGACACTTTCCGCCGAAACTGGATTTTCTTTAAGAAGAGCCTTCCTTTAAAGAAAAATTTCATTAAAGCGCAAAGTTTGGTCCCTGATTAGCCTGTGTGCAGTACACAGGCAAATCTGGGATGACACTTTAGGCACATGCATTAAGCCCTGTTTTCCTACAGCGTGGCTCAAGTGTATGTTTCTCTCTACAGGTGTACAACAGAACCACATTGCTCAAGACCCTCAGTGGTCGTCCAGACCTGACAGTCTTCACCTCCCTCGACGGAGAGTTCCACCTCCATTTTCAAACTGATGGAAGAGTTAGCAAGTCTGGATGGAACGCTTCATTCTCTTTTGGTATGAGGAATATCTTATTTTTGTAGCCATGCTATACATGAGTTGCACTCTGGTTAAAAGTTTTTTTTGTGGGGGTATTAAAAATGTCCTTTGTTGCAATTATATTTATCAATTTGGAACAAGACAAAATACTGATTTTTTGTTTGTATCCTTGTTGACAGGTTGCTATTCCAACAGATCTCATTCAGCACACACAATCACAACCCTGGGCTGGGTGATGTATGGACAGTCAGCCAACTATACCTGTGATACTGGCTACCGATTGGTCGGCACAAGTCAATCATTCTGTGATATGGGCGGAGTCTGGAAAACTGACCCTCCCACCTGTAAATGTAGGTGAAATGGTGTACATGGTAGTGGTTGAATTTTTCTGTATCTTGTTTAGCCATTTTTATAAGTAATATTTCAATCTCCAGTAAAATTTCTCGGAGTAAAGCATGCAAATGCATCTGCTTAAAATTTCTATAGCTGCAACAATACTTCGAGCTCAACCTTTGATTCAACCCTTTCCCTCTTAGAAGCAAAATGAAAATGTCTATATTCAACCGGCATTAAACCAGAACAGCCTGCAATCAACTTGCAGGCTGTTCAAATTGTATGCCCTTTGCTTTTCATAAGTATTTTAGGGCTGGAAAATGGAGCCTTTAAATCTTGAATCCATCAAGAAAGGTCTTAATTTGATTTTTGTAAGGGATTACAAACTGGTCAAAATGCATATCTGGGCAGTAAAGGGGAAATGTGTTGCAAGTATTTTGACTCCTCATACTTATAAAGAACACTTTAGAAGTCTACTTTTACCGTTATTATATTTTACAAAACCAAGTTAATAGAACTATCTCAAAAAGTACTTTTTATCAAACACTCAAATGAGGTCATAAGAAAACGTTTCTTCATCCAAAGAAGTCTAAACAAGTGCTCCATTATGATCATAATCTGTTCCAGTAATATATTGTGGGCCACCAGAACCATTGGCCAATGGTGTATTGCTCAACGTGACGAGTCGCTACATGAAGGACTGGGGTCGAGCTTACTACACCTGCCTGCATGGGTACAACATGATGGGCTCTGGGGCTGTACTGTGTATGGAGAAGGGGTGGGGTAAACTGCCTGAATGCACAGGTACGGATAAGTGCACTTCCAAGAGTTTTATGTTGTCTGCTTTATAGAAAGAAATATAAGAGAAAAAAAGAGACGCACTCTGGGAAAACAGTGCCTTATGTCATCCACAATTAATGTGTGCAGCCATGGCTCATTTGTAAAATAAAATTTAAACTGCTTTTGTTCTATTTCCTAGGCATAGAGTGTCCCAAGTTGAAGCCCCTGCCCAATGGTCGCACCCTCACACCCTATTACTACCATCACCTGCGGCGGGTTGAGTTCATTTGTGAGAAAGGCTTTCACCTTGTGGGAAACATGTACACTGAGTGTATTGTGAACAGTAGTCATGTTGCGGCATGGTCAAACCCCCACCCAATGTGTGTGGCAGACAATGGTAAGTCTGGGTTGACGAGTTTTATGAGCCTCCTCGCTGTGAGAAAATGGGGGCTAATGCATGTGCGTATAGTGTCATCCTAGATTAATCTGGGACAACACTTTCCGCGTTTATTGACTGCACAGTCTAATCGGGGATGACACTTGACGCACATGCATTATGCCCAGTTTTCTCAGAACGCGACACATTATGTTATCATCATCCTTATGATATCAGATATCAAGAATGGTGTACTTGTCCGTGTCATTAACTACTAATAAGACTCTTATTATCAAACCTTTATTGACGAATAACTGTATTGCCAGACTGAAATATGTGGGGACGTACGAGATTCTGGGAGGGAATGTTTGCAGGACAATCATCTTTTTCTAAAACTTCTTTACATCTTGTAATATTACTTTACCCTTTACGGCTTACACATTTTGATGCGTTTTTTGTCTCTTAGAAAATCACTTTGAATTGAAGGGCTTTCTTAAAAGATTCAAGTTTTAAAGTCTTAACTGTCTACTCTAAGATACAGATGAGTAGCAAACAGCCTTAAACCTGAACAGTTTGCAAGTAATTTGCAGGCTGTTCTATTTTAATGCTGGTTGCATAAGGCCATTTTCACTTTGCTTCTGAGCAGGAAAGGGTTAACTAGTTTTGCCCAGTGGAAGAGGTCTTTCAGTTAATTCAATACAACAAAATGTCTAGCATTTTACCCTGACAACATAACAAACTATATAAAATGCTTAAACTTAAGAAACAAATTGTGACCTTATTTTTTAGTTTATTTCAGTTATTATTAAATGTTGTACATTTTAATAAATAATGTGGAAGAAAACAAAAGTTTAAATCCTCTAAAAAAAATTGTTTTTCCTATTTTTCTTTCATTCAGAGATTTACTGCAAGCCCATTATTGTTCAACATGGGCGTGTCAATCAGACTGGACCAATCAGAGTTGGTCAAGCGATCCATGTGACCTGTAACCATGGATACCAGCTGAATGGAACTTACCAGCACATGATTTGTAATGCATCTGGGGTGTATGATAAAAACATTCCTATTTGTTATGGCAAGTATAATTAAAAAATTATCTACTGTGTTTACTTGACTGAAAATAAAGAGTTTTAGATTTTAACTAGTTTGTGGGTTTTTTTTTAACGCACACAACCAAAAAGCTGAATGTAGTACTCTATTTATTCTATCAAAGGTCATTTCTCTGGGAAATGAATTGCCTAAAAAATGGGGAATACATCAGATTGTCTATATGATTTCTTTGAATCTGTAATTATTAGTTTTTTTAAACATTTTGTTCAATGTTCAATATGGTATGGTTGCCTAAAAAGTTAATGATTTAACTGATGACTTGAGCTACACCTTTACTGAAAATATAAATTCCTGATTACAATTGAATAGGCCTTTCTCGTGGCAAGAATATAACAAAGTGCCATGATCTAAAAGAAATCATGTCATTCTTATGTGCAAATAAGCCTCATTTACATAAATCCGCTAATTTTCAGATGTGGATGAATGTACCCGAGATGACGTGTGTGAAGAAGACCCCTGTATAAACACCGTGGGCTCCTACTGGTGCAAGTGTCGTCCTGGTTACCACCATCGCAGCGAATCCGAGCCCAACTGTCATGGTGAGAACTGGCGCATTGAATATCTTTGTTCTTAACCATTTACTGCTAAGAAACACATTTTGACACATTACTAGTTTCTTTAGAAAACCAAATTAAATTACAGACTTTTCTTAATAGATTAAAGTTTTAAAGGCTTCGTTTCAAACCCTAAGATGCTGAATAGCAGCAAACAGTATAAAACCTGAATAGACTGCGAGTAACTTGCAGGTTGTTCTGGTTTTATGCTGGTTGAATATAACCATGTTCACTTTGTTTCTGAGCAGGAAAGGGTTAACCTCTTAGTAATTGATCAAATCTACCTGACACTGACCTGTTTACTTGAATTTATTATTTTGCATGCCATAAAACAATATACAGCATGTATTGGTGAAAGAGTCCTTTGTCATCTGAGTATATCAGAGCCAATATGGAATAAGGATTACTTCAATTTGAGCAGCGTTATGGGAAAACTTGCTTGATGCATGTGTGTAAAGTGTTGTCCCAGATTAGCCTGTGCAGTCTGCACAGGCTAATCAGGGACAACACTTTATTCCTAAACTGGATTTATGCAAAGAAGAGACCTTCTGTAAACAAAAAATACCATACAAGCAGACAGTCTTGTCCCTGATAAGCCTGTGCAGACTGCACAATCTGTGACTGCACTGTACGCACATGCATTAAATCATGTTTTCCCAGAGCGTGGGTCATTTGCTTAATATATTATGCCAGGTTTTCCCTGTTCACAGATATTGATGAGTGCGATTTGGAGATCAGTGAGTGTAAGCAGACGTGTGAGAATACGCCCGGGGGCTACCAGTGTGGGTGTAGACCTGGCGCCCGCCTCTACACAAGTACACACGTGACCATAATGGGAACAACTGTGCTGGTTCCCAATGTCTCCTGCTACAGTAAGTCTTAAGTCTTGAAACAATAGTGCATTCAATTGTCAATACATATGAAACTGTTTTGTAATACAGAGGAAAAGTCTAGAAAAATAGAGTCTTGAAGTTGTAATATCCATTTTACTGATAAAGTTATGTTTGGAATTTACTGTTTTATGTCAGTTTTATCACCAACAGTTCTATATATATATATTTTTTGTTTCCAAATTGAGAGTAAATTGCCGCTTGAATTCCAAATTTCATGGGTTTAGGTCACATTCCCAAAAAAATTAGAAGGATGGTAACTGGAAATGTGAGCAGCATAGTGCTCTAACAATTTAGCCGGTCTCTGGGAAAAACCAGGGTAATTGTATGTGTGTTAAGTCTTGTCCCAGATTAGCCTGTGCGCAGGGTAATCAGGGACGACATTTTTCACTTTTATGGCAATTTTTGTTTAAAGGAATTAGTCTTTTCTAAACGAAAAATCCAGTTTTAGTGGAAAGTGTCGTTCCTGATTAGCCTTTTTGGACTGCACAGACTAAGTGATGAAACTTTACGCACATGGATTAACACTTTCAGTGCGGGAACCGAATTTTGAAGGCCTTTGCAAACAGTTTGGATCCAGATGAGACGCCACAGAACGTGGCGTCTCATCAGGATCCAAACTGTTTGCTATTATGATAGTATTCTTTGAAAAAAAAATCGAAGAAAATGCTAATTTTAGAAATTCAGCAGACAACATTTTAGCAGACGACAAATTTCCCAGCATGCAAAGGGTTAAATATAGTAGTAATGAAACTCCATACACTACCGAAAACTGTTACAACATTGATAAAGGAGAGCTTTGCAAATTTTATAAACATTATTTCGTTTTCGTTGTTCAGCATTGTGCCCGGGAAACTTTACTGAACAGTTCCAAATATTTGAAACGATCAATCCGGTATCTGACGGAAGTTACCTAGCAACCACAAGACTTGTGCTGGGTTGTTACCATAGCAACCTGGTTCATAAACCTCCTCAGATCATTGAGTGCCTGACAAACGGAACCTGGTCCAAACAAGTGGAGAAATGTGATGGTAGGTGAATGGAAGTTAAAGTACCGATTTAGTGTAGAGTTGGAAAGTGTTGTATCTTCTTGACATTTCTATATCAGGTACAACACTTACACGCTCAGCTCTCACTGTATTTAGTTCATATGATTGAAATGTGTACCTATAACTATATAGGGGCATTCTTTTATGATACTTTTGGAATCACAACTGTTTTTTGGGGTCAAATATGGTGTTGAACTTTGTCCCATTTCCCAATATAAAATAGTATATATTTTTCCCAACTTAAAAAAAAAAAATCCCAATTGAAATTGAAAGTTCGGTTAATTTTCTGATCCTCTTAGCCAAATCTGGTTTAAAACTCCTTCATCAATATTTGGAATGCTTTATCTATGGTCCATAGATCATGTAATCATTACAAAAATAAGTTAAAACAGGAACAGAAAAAAAAATTGACATAAGTTTTCTTTTTAATTGGTATTAAATGAAATGAGTCGAAGACATTCGTTACTAAGTGAGTTAAAGGTGAGCTTACTAGATGTTTCCTGGAAAAGTTGTGTTACAATATGGTGTGAAATGTCAAAAAATGTCAGATATAATGTTATCACATGATTTTTAAAGGAAAACAACTTTCACAAACTATTGCTGATAAATGAGTTGCAGATCGGGAAAACTGTTCTTGATGCATGTGCATAAAGTGTCCCCCAAGATTTGCCTGTGGTGTCCGCACAGGTATTCAGGGGGAGACTTCTGCCTAGACTTGATTTTCGGTTAGAATAGACTTTCTTTTAAAGAAAAATTCCATATAAGAAGAAAGTGTCTTCCCTGATTAGTCTGTTTGGACTGCTAAGGCTAATCTGGGATGACACTTCACACACATGCATTAAGCCCTGTTTTCCAAGAACAAAGCTCAAATTCAGAATTTGTATATTGATGTGAAACTTTTTGACGAAGTTGACTGTCTCAATTTTCAACAAAAAAATGCAATGCAATTTTACACATGTTTGAAATCAAAATGTGTTAATGGTTATTTTACATGGGAAATAAGGCAAACTAGGCGATACAAGTTAGGTTGCAGGTTGGTATTTCATTTTAATTCAAGTGAGTCCCAGATTAGCCTGTGCAGTCTGAACAACACTTTATGTCTAAACTGGATTTTTGCTGGGCAGTTTTTTATCCCCCGCCAAAGGCGGAGGGATATTGTTTTGGCGTTGTCCGTCCGTCCGTCCGTCCGGCTGTCCGTCCGTCCTTCCGTCTGTCCGTCCGTCCGGCACTTTTGTGTCCGGATCAATATCTTGGAAGTGCTTTGGCGGATTTCATTGAAACTTGGTATGAGTATATATATGGATAAGAGGATGATGCACGCCAAATGGTATTGTACACCATCTGTTAATAACGGAGTTATGGCCCTTTGTTTTGTAGTATGTTCATCCGTCTGATTTGCACTTGTCCCTAAACAAAAGATATGTTGCGGGGGATATCAATTCTACGAATTTGCTTGTTGTATTTTGCTTTGAATTGGACAGCGGTGATTTTTCTGTACTTACAGATATCAAGTGTGACATGCTCAGTTCCCCGACCAATGGCAAGGTTGAGTACACGTCTGCCCAAAGACTTCTGGGTAGCTATGCCTTGTACACCTGTAACCAAGGTTACTATATCCAGGGCAACCCCAAAAGATACTGTGACCTTGACCTCACAGAAGATCAGTCTCGTGGCAAGTGGACAGGAAAGGATGCAATTTGTGTTGGTAAGATGTGCTCAGTTCGCCTTTTCCTGCTCATATATGCACTTTGATTATTTGTAGTACCTAACAGAATCAAATTTAATTAAAGTTTTTTTTCTAGATTCAAGTTTAAAAGCAAGTTGTTCTGGTTTAATGCTGGTTGAATATAGCCATTTTTACTGTGCTTTTGAGCGGGAAAGGGTTAGGTTACAGTTATTATAAAATCTGTTCTGAAAAAAGACACAGTATTTGTTGCTGGAAAAGGTCTTTGAAATGGTTGTGTATGTTAAGACTTTATTTAAAAAATAAAAGATAAACTATATTTTAGCATTAAATTTAGGCCTAATGGTAATATTTTGTAAAGAATGTTAGATAAAATTAAATTTGTAAAAAAGGCAACCAAGAGAGACGTCTAAAAGACCATTCTTTATTCATTCGAATTATAATCAGTATCATAATGATTGCAAATTGTATCACTAAATACAACAATATGCTTTTTTTCTGAGTTTTTTCAACATAGCAGTTTTGATTAACCAAAGTAATGCATAAAACCTAATAAAGTGGTTGCCTACACAGATTGTTTAAACTTCACCCCAGGGATAAAAGAATCCTGAAGACATTGTCCAGACTTGCTAAAAAAATATCTAACAAAATCATACTTTTTTCAAAAGGAGTGTTATATGTACCAAAAATATGAGCTAGTTCTGTGAAAACTGGGCTTAATGCATATCTGTTAAGTGTCATCCCATATCAGCCTGTGCAGTCTACTCAGGCTTATAGGTGATGACACTTTCCGTCTAGACTGGATTTTTCGATGAAAAGATACTTCCTTCAAACTAAAAAATTCAGTAAAAGCAGAAAGTGTCTTTCTAGATTAGCCTGTGCAGACTGCACAGGCTTAAAATCAGGGACAACACTTTATGCAAATGCATAAAGCCCATTTTTCCTCATATGGCATATGCTGGTTTTCAGAGGTGGAGTGTGGCACTCCCCCAGCAATCATCAATGGAGATGTACGCAGTACGGGGACCATCTATAGGAGCACTGCGACCTACACCTGTCACCCTGGATACAGACTGGCGGGGGACAATGTCAGGACTTGCCTGCAGACAGCTATGTGGAGCACCCAAAAAATACACTGCATTGGTAGGCATGATGAGAAAGATTGGACACGTTGGAGCCGTGCTCTCGGAAAACCAGTCATTATGCATGTGTGTAGTGTCTCCCAGATTATCCTGTGCAGTCAACACAGGCTAATCAGGGATGACACTTTCCGATATTTCCTTCAAAAATAAAAGTGGAAAGTGTTGTCCCTGATTAGCCTGTGCAGACTGCACAGACTAATATGGGACTTCTCTTTACGCACTTTCATTAAGCCCCATTTTGCAGAGTAAGACTTGTCTTGCATCCAATTTAACCCTTTGCATGCTGGGAAATTTGTCGTCTGCTAAAATGTTGTCTGCTGAATTGCTAAAATAAGCATTTTCTTCAAATTTTTTTAAAAGAATACTATCAGAATAGCAAACAGTTTGGATCCTGATGAGACGCCACGTTGTGTGGCGTCTCATCAGGATCCAAACTGTTTGCAAAGACCTTTAAAATCTGGTTCCAGCACTCAAAGGGTTAAACAAGACAAATCGAATCGCTCATTCTTTATAATGCATACCGGTAGTGAGTATGTTAACTAATCCCAAATATGCAGATGAAGTGTAGGAGTATTCAAGTATTGATTATCAGTTCTTTGTATCCTGAAGAATTAAAAGTAGTTCATGTGATTCCAATTCTCAAATCACCCTACTGAAGATCGCTGTCTTCTGCCAATAGTCTAAAAACTCACTGATGTCTTTGACACAATCAATAATATTTTATTAATAAACTGACTAGAACTTCTGTCCGTCAATCTGTCCGTCTGTCTGTCTGCCTGTCTGTCTGTCTGTCTGTCTGTCTGTCTGTAGATACAAACTTACCTGATGAAGTGCTCCCACAGTATGCAAACTTCAATGCATTGTTCCTGGCGATATTAAGTTGTCAACAGGCATTTCCTAAATTAAGAATTGCTGACAGGATGCCGGTTTTTCAGCTTTGAATTTCTATGACTTGATTATATCAACTTGCTACTTATTACCACTTATTAGCTGGTTGTATTATCCACTAATGTGAAAAGCTGCATGTAACCTTATTGCGGGAAAACAGGCTTAACGCACGTGCCTTAATTGTCATCTCTGATTAGCCTGTGAAGACTGCACAGGCTAATCTGGGACAACACATTTCATACATGCATTAAGCCCCATTTTCCAAAGAGCACAGCTCATATTCTTGTTCTTTTTCAGAGGAAGTTTGCCCACGTCCGGTTGTGATGGAGCATACAAGTCTGGGACAACCTGGCCAGTATTATCTGACAGCAAATGTCAACTTTAGTTGTCCAAAAGAGGGATACAAAATTACAGGTAATTATGGGTCAAAACTGTCAGGATGGGTTGCACTATATATGTTTTGATGGATGTCCAGATTTACAACACTTGGAATGTTTAATTGAATATGAATTTTGAACTTTATTTATTTATCTTTCCTTAAAAAATGACAAATGTTTTATACACATTTTATAACATGACATAATATCATTATGCATATATATATACAGTAAAAAATGTAAGTAATATTAAAGGTTTAAAAGTTTCTTAGAATACTGTAGAATCCTATATATTTGTTGGCATGAAATTTTGTGGTTTTGACTTAGATTTGTTAATTTCTGATTGTTTGGTGGGAAAACAAGCTTCATAATAAGTAAACTGTTATTAAAGTGTATTTTATTTCATTGCAGATCCATTTCCCTTACAATGTGTACTTCCTGCGAATATCATCCACAACTCTGTCAGATTGCCGGAGTATAAAATCAACGTGACCTTGACCTTAAACCTCACGAATGATGCGTACCGGAATGAATGCATGAGCAATTATAACAAAACAATCACCAAAGACATTTTGAAAGCTGTGAATGATGCTTTAGGTGACTTATTAACATTGAGTCATTTATAAAACTTGTGTGCAAAATGTCCTGTAATGCTCATGGAATGCTTATTAATTTAGATAAGCAATTTGACCTTAAAAGTTTGTAGTCCTTTACAAAAACAAATTAGATTGAAGAACTTTTTTAATAGATTCAAGTTTTAAAGGCTTCATTTCCAACCCTTAGATACTAATGAGCAGCAAACAGCATGAAACCTGAACAGCCTATGAGTTACTTATTTCTGACTTCCGAGTTTTGTATAGGAGAGACTTCCATTTATCAAAAAATTCCATTAAAGCCGAAAGTGTCGTCCCAGATAAGCCTGTGCAGACTGCCCCGTTTTCCCAGAATGAGGCTCATATGCTTAAAACTTTGTTGTTGCAGATGACATTGCGGAAGCTGGAAGAGGTTCAGTTTGTGCAGTCTTAAATACCAGAATTGCTGTAAATATATGGCGTGTATCAAACGCAACATATGGGGTAGGTAACTTTATATAAGCAGGAATTTCTTTAATAATATTCAACCAAAATGGGTACCATCATCAAGGTTGTAAGCTTAAAGCTTTATTAGTGGATTTAAAACAAGAAATATCTTTGAAAAAGATGTATGGTGTTGATGTAAATTGTGTTGGTATAAGATAAAGTCCGTTATATCTATTAGATCAAAGGTTGTAGATATTGTTTATCTGCACACTTCTTAGCAGTATCACATGCTCATCAATTGCACCAGACAGTGTCTGTGACTTATTTCTTATTATTATATACTTTGTATAATGTATCTTATGATAAAACACAGACAAACCATGTGAAAATAAAATAAAAAACTTAAAGGGTAACAAGACTAAACGTGAATCATCCGTTCATATTATCAAATATTTATATGATATGGTTTGCTGTACACAGCACAGCTACTTGACTTGATTATTTATAGTCATGTTTATAACATGACTTACGCTCCAGGAGTGAAATAACGTAATGCTCAATTTTGTTTATTACACGGGTGTTATTTCACTAGTTATATAACTATGCAAATTAGCCGAATCACTTAAAAGATATTCATACGCGCTGTCAAAGACAAGGCATTTACAACCGCAACTTGCTTACCCACAATGCACTTTTTTTTTACTGCGGAGTGCAGCTTATAGTTACACAACCATATAGGCTTATTCGTCCAGAACTACTTCTCATGCTCAGGTACACACAATGACCGCATTGCTGCTTCGTTATAGATATCGACCTTTCCTCTATATGGCACGGAGGGGAATACATGTGTGTTTTAAAGCATTTTGTTGGTCATGTTATAAATAGAATCTTGCATTAGTGGTCGTTTTGTATTGAATTTATTAAACTCGTCATCTAAATGAAGATAAAAACTCGGCAAGCCTNTTTATATTTACCATGTTAGCTGATGTTTCGCTTTGTTTATATATTTACCATGTAAGCTGATGTTTGGCTTTGTTTATATTTACCATGTTAGCTGATGTTTCGCTTTGTTTATATATTTACCATGTAAGCTGATGTTTCGCTTTGTTTATATTTACCATGTTAGCTGATGTTTCGCTTTGTTTATATATTTACCATGTAAGCTGATGTTTGGCTTTGTTTATATTTACCATGTTAGCTGATGTTTCGCTTTGTTTATATATTTACCATGTAAGCTGATGTTTCGCTTTGTTTATATTTACCATGTTAGCTGATGTTTCGCTTTGTTTATATATTTACCATGTAAGCTGATGTTTGGCTTTGTTTATATTTACCATGTTAGCTGATGTTTCGCTTTGTTTATATATTTACCATGTAAGCTGATGTTTCGCTTTGTTTATATTTACCATGTTAGCTGATGTTTCGCTTTGTTTATATATTTACCATGTAAGCTGATGTTTGGCTTTGTTTATATTTACCATGTTAGCTGATGTTTCGCTTTGTTTATATATTTACCATGTAAGCTGATGTTTCGCTTTGTTTATATTTACCATGTTAGCTGATGTTTCGCTTTGTTTATATATTTACCATGTAAGCTGATGTTTGGCTTTGTTTATATTTACCATGTTAGCTGATGTTTCGCTTTGTTTATATATTTACCATGTAAGCTGATGTTTCGCTTTGTTTATATTTACCATGTTAGCTGATGTTTCGCTTTGTTTATATATTTACCATGTAAGCTGATGTTTGGCTTTGTTTATATTTACCATGTTAGCTGATGTTTCGCTTTGTTTATATATTTACCATGTAAGCTGATGTTTCGCTTTGTTTATATTTACCATGTTAGCTGATGTTTCGCTTTGTTTATATATTTACCATGTAAGCTGATGTTTGGCTTTGTTTATATTTACCATGTTAGCTGATGTTTCGCTTTGTTTATATATTTACCATGTAAGCTGATGTTTCGCTTTGTTTATATTTACCATGTTAGCTGATGTTTCGCTTTGTTTATATATTTACCATGTAAGCTGATGTTTGGCTTTGTTTATATTTACCATGTTAGCTGATGTTTCGCTTTGTTTATATATTTACCATGTAAGCTGATGTTTCGCTTTGTTTATATTTACCATGTTAGCTGATGTTTCGCTTTGTTTATATATTTACCATGTAAGCTGATGTTTGGCTTTGTTTATATTTACCATGTTAGCTGATGTTTCGCTTTGTTTATATATTTACCATGTAAGCTGATGTTTCGCTTTGTTTATATTTACCATGTTAGCTGATGTTTCGCTTTGTTTATATATTTACCATGTAAGCTGATGTTTGGCTTTGTTTATATTTACCATGTTAGCTGATGTTTCGCTTTGTTTATATATTTACCATGTAAGCTGATGTTTCGCTTTGTTTATATTTACCATGTTAGCTGATGTTTCGCTTTGTTTATATATTTACCATGTAAGCTGATGTTTGGCTTTGTTTATATTTACCATGTTAGCTGATGTTTCGCTTTGTTTATATATTTACCATGTAAGCTGATGTTTCGCTTTGTTTATATTTACCATGTTAGCTGATGTTTCGCTTTGTTTATATATTTACCATGTAAGCTGATGTTTGGCTTTGTTTATATTTACCATGTTAGCTGATGTTTCGCTTTGTTTATATATTTACCATGTAAGCTGATGTTTCGCTTTGTTTATATTTACCATGTTAGCTGATGTTTCGCTTTGTTTATATATTTACCATGTAAGCTGATGTTTGGCTTTGTTTATATTTACCATGTTAGCTGATGTTTCGCTTTGTTTATATATTTACCATGTAAGCTGATGTTTCGCTTTGTTTATATTTACCATGTTAGCTGATGTTTCGCTTTGTTTATATATTTACCATGTAAGCTGATGTTTGGCTTTGTTTATATTTACCATGTTAGCTGATGTTTCGCTTTGTTTATATATTTACCATGTAAGCTGATGTTTCGCTTTGTTTATATTTACCATGTTAGCTGATGTTTCGCTTTGTTTATATATTTACCATGTAAGCTGATGTTTGGCTTTGTTTATATTTACCATGTTAGCTGATGTTTCGCTTTGTTTATATATTTACCATGTAAGCTGATGTTTCGCTTTGTTTATATTTACCATGTTAGCTGATGTTTCGCTTTGTTTATATATTTACCATGTAAGCTGATGTTTGGCTTTGTTTATATTTACCATGTTAGCTGATGTTTCGCTTTGTTTATATATTTACCATGTAAGCTGATGTTTCGCTTTGTTTATATTTACCATGTTAGCTGATGTTTCGCTTTGTTTATATATTTACCATGTAAGCTGATGTTTGGCTTTGTTTATATTTACCATGTTAGCTGATGTTTCGCTTTGTTTATATATTTACCATGTAAGCTGATGTTTCGCTTTGTTTATATTTACCATGTTAGCTGATGTTTCGCTTTGTTTATATATTTACCATGTAAGCTGATGTTTGGCTTTGTTTATATTTACCATGTTAGCTGATGTTTCGCTTTGTTTATATATTTACCATGTAAGCTGATGTTTCGCTTTGTTTATATTTACCATGTTAGCTGATGTTTCGCTTTGTTTATATATTTACCATGTAAGCTGATGTTTGGCTTTGTTTATATTTACCATGTTAGCTGATGTTTCGCTTTGTTTATATATTTACCATGTAAGCTGATGTTTCGCTTTGTTTATATTTACCATGTTAGCTGATGTTTCGCTTTGTTTATATATTTACCATGTAAGCTGATGTTTGGCTTTGTTTATATTTACCATGTTAGCTGATGTTTCGCTTTGTTTATATATTTACCATGTAAGCTGATGTTTCGCTTTGTTTATATTTACCATGTTAGCTGATGTTTCGCTTTGTTTATATATTTACCATGTAAGCTGATGTTTGGCTTTGTTTATATTTACCATGTTAGCTGATGTTTCGCTTTGTTTATATATTTACCATGTAAGCTGATGTTTCGCTTTGTTTATATTTACCATGTTAGCTGATGTTTCGCTTTGTTTATATATTTACCATGTAAGCTGATGTTTGGCTTTGTTTATATTTACCATGTTAGCTGATGTTTCGCTTTGTTTATATATTTACCATGTAAGCTGATGTTTCGCTTTGTTTATATTTACCATGTTAGCTGATGTTTCGCTTTGTTTATATATTTACCATGTAAGCTGATGTTTGGCTTTGTTTATATTTACCATGTTAGCTGATGTTTCGCTTTGTTTATATATTTACCATGTAAGCTGATGTTTCGCTTTGTTTATATTTACCATGTTAGCTGATGTTTCGCTTTGTTTATATATTTACCATGTAAGCTGATGTTTGGCTTTGTTTATATTTACCATGTTAGCTGATGTTTCGCTTTGTTTATATATTTACCATGTAAGCTGATGTTTCGCTTTGTTTATATTTACCATGTTAGCTGATGTTTCGCTTTGTTTATATATTTACCATGTAAGCTGATGTTTGGCTTTGTTTATATTTACCATGTTAGCTGATGTTTCGCTTTGTTTATATATTTACCATGTAAGCTGATGTTTCGCTTTGTTTATATTTACCATGTTAGCTGATGTTTCGCTTTGTTTATATATTTACCATGTAAGCTGATGTTTGGCTTTGTTTATATTTACCATGTTAGCTGATGTTTCGCTTTGTTTATATATTTACCATGTAAGCTGATGTTTCGCTTTGTTTATATTTACCATGTTAGCTGATGTTTCGCTTTGTTTATATATTTACCATGTAAGCTGATGTTTGGCTTTGTTTATATTTACCATGTTAGCTGATGTTTCGCTTTGTTTATATATTTACCATGTAAGCTGATGTTTCGCTTTGTTTATATTTACCATGTTAGCTGATGTTTCGCTTTGTTTATATATTTACCATGTAAGCTGATGTTTGGCTTTGTTTATATTTACCATGTTAGCTGATGTTTCGCTTTGTTTATATATTTACCATGTAAGCTGATGTTTCGCTTTGTTTATATTTACCATGTTAGCTGATGTTTCGCTTTGTTTATATATTTACCATGTAAGCTGATGTTTGGCTTTGTTTATATTTACCATGTTAGCTGATGTTTCGCTTTGTTTATATATTTACCATGTAAGCTGATGTTTCGCTTTGTTTATATTTACCATGTTAGCTGATGTTTCGCTTTGTTTATATATTTACCATGTAAGCTGATGTTTGGCTTTGTTTATATTTACCATGTTAGCTGATGTTTCGCTTTGTTTATATATTTACCATGTAAGCTGATGTTTCGCTTTGTTTATATTTACCATGTTAGCTGATGTTTCGCTTTGTTTATATATTTACCATGTAAGCTGATGTTTGGCTTTGTTTATATTTACCATGTTAGCTGATGTTTCGCTTTGTTTATATATTTACCATGTAAGCTGATGTTTCGCTTTGTTTATATTTACCATGTTAGCTGATGTTTCGCTTTGTTTATATATTTACCATGTAAGCTGATGTTTGGCTTTGTTTATATTTACCATGTTAGCTGATGTTTCGCTTTGTTTATATATTTACCATGTAAGCTGATGTTTCGCTTTGTTTATATTTACCATGTTAGCTGATGTTTCGCTTTGTTTATATATTTACCATGTAAGCTGATGTTTGGCTTTGTTTATATTTACCATGTTAGCTGATGTTTCGCTTTGTTTATATATTTACCATGTAAGCTGATGTTTCGCTTTGTTTATATTTACCATGTTAGCTGATGTTTCGCTTTGTTTATATATTTACCATGTAAGCTGATGTTTGGCTTTGTTTATATTTACCATGTTAGCTGATGTTTCGCTTTGTTTATATATTTACCATGTAAGCTGATGTTTCGCTTTGTTTATATTTACCATGTTAGCTGATGTTTCGCTTTGTTTATATATTTACCATGTAAGCTGATGTTTGGCTTTGTTTATATTTACCATGTTAGCTGATGTTTCGCTTTGTTTATATATTTACCATGTAAGCTGATGTTTCGCTTTGTTTATATTTACCATGTTAGCTGATGTTTCGCTTTGTTTATATATTTACCATGTAAGCTGATGTTTGGCTTTGTTTATATTTACCATGTTAGCTGATGTTTCGCTTTGTTTATATATTTACCATGTAAGCTGATGTTTCGCTTTGTTTATATTTACCATGTTAGCTGATGTTTCGCTTTGTTTATATATTTACCATGTAAGCTGATGTTTGGCTTTGTTTATATTTACCATGTTAGCTGATGTTTCGCTTTGTTTATATATTTACCATGTAAGCTGATGTTTCGCTTTGTTTATATTTACCATGTTAGCTGATGTTTCGCTTTGTTTATATATTTACCATGTAAGCTGATGTTTGGCTTTGTTTATATTTACCATGTTAGCTGATGTTTCGCTTTGTTTATATATTTACCATGTAAGCTGATGTTTCGCTTTGTTTATATTTACCATGTTAGCTGATGTTTCGCTTTGTTTATATATTTACCATGTAAGCTGATGTTTGGCTTTGTTTATATTTACCATGTTAGCTGATGTTTCGCTTTGTTTATATATTTACCATGTAAGCTGATGTTTCGCTTTGTTTATATTTACCATGTTAGCTGATGTTTCGCTTTGTTTATATATTTACCATGTAAGCTGATGTTTGGCTTTGTTTATATTTACCATGTTAGCTGATGTTTCGCTTTGTTTATATATTTACCATGTAAGCTGATGTTTCGCTTTGTTTATATTTACCATGTTAGCTGATGTTTCGCTTTGTTTATATATTTACCATGTAAGCTGATGTTTGGCTTTGTTTATATTTACCATGTTAGCTGATGTTTCGCTTTGTTTATATATTTACCATGTAAGCTGATGTTTCGCTTTGTTTATATTTACCATGTTAGCTGATGTTTCGCTTTGTTTATATATTTACCATGTAAGCTGATGTTTGGCTTTGTTTATATTTACCATGTTAGCTGATGTTTCGCTTTGTTTATATATTTACCATGTAAGCTGATGTTTCGCTTTGTTTATATTTACCATGTTAGCTGATGTTTCGCTTTGTTTATATATTTACCATGTAAGCTGATGTTTGGCTTTGTTTATATTTACCATGTTAGCTGATGTTTCGCTTTGTTTATATATTTACCATGTAAGCTGATGTTTCGCTTTGTTTATATTTACCATGTTAGCTGATGTTTCGCTTTGTTTATATATTTACCATGTAAGCTGATGTTTGGCTTTGTTTATATTTACCATGTTAGCTGATGTTTCGCTTTGTTTATATATTTACCATGTAAGCTGATGTTTCGCTTTGTTTATATTTACCATGTTAGCTGATGTTTCGCTTTGTTTATATATTTACCATGTAAGCTGATGTTTGGCTTTGTTTATATTTACCATGTTAGCTGATGTTTCGCTTTGTTTATATATTTACCATGTAAGCTGATGTTTCGCTTTGTTTATATTTACCATGTTAGCTGATGTTTCGCTTTGTTTATATATTTACCATGTAAGCTGATGTTTGGCTTTGTTTATATTTACCATGTTAGCTGATGTTTCGCTTTGTTTATATATTTACCATGTAAGCTGATGTTTCGCTTTGTTTATATTTACCATGTTAGCTGATGTTTCGCTTTGTTTATATATTTACCATGTAAGCTGATGTTTGGCTTTGTTTATATTTACCATGTTAGCTGATGTTTCGCTTTGTTTATATATTTACCATGTAAGCTGATGTTTCGCTTTGTTTATATTTACCATGTTAGCTGATGTTTCGCTTTGTTTATATATTTACCATGTAAGCTGATGTTTGGCTTTGTTTATATTTACCATGTTAGCTGATGTTTCGCTTTGTTTATATATTTACCATGTAAGCTGATGTTTCGCTTTGTTTATATTTACCATGTTAGCTGATGTTTCGCTTTGTTTATATATTTACCATGTAAGCTGATGTTTGGCTTTGTTTATATTTACCATGTTAGCTGATGTTTCGCTTTGTTTATATATTTACCATGTAAGCTGATGTTTCGCTTTGTTTATATTTACCATGTTAGCTGATGTTTCGCTTTGTTTATATATTTACCATGTAAGCTGATGTTTGGCTTTGTTTATATTTACCATGTTAGCTGATGTTTCGCTTTGTTTATATATTTACCATGTAAGCTGATGTTTCGCTTTGTTTATATTTACCATGTTAGCTGATGTTTCGCTTTGTTTATATATTTACCATGTAAGCTGATGTTTGGCTTTGTTTATATTTACCATGTTAGCTGATGTTTCGCTTTGTTTATATATTTACCATGTAAGCTGATGTTTCGCTTTGTTTATATTTACCATGTTAGCTGATGTTTCGCTTTGTTTATATATTTACCATGTAAGCTGATGTTTGGCTTTGTTTATATTTACCATGTTAGCTGATGTTTCGCTTTGTTTATATATTTACCATGTAAGCTGATGTTTCGCTTTGTTTATATTTACCATGTTAGCTGATGTTTCGCTTTGTTTATATATTTACCATGTAAGCTGATGTTTGGCTTTGTTTATATTTACCATGTTAGCTGATGTTTCGCTTTGTTTATATATTTACCATGTAAGCTGATGTTTCGCTTTGTTTATATTTACCATGTTAGCTGATGTTTCGCTTTGTTTATATATTTACCATGTAAGCTGATGTTTGGCTTTGTTTATATTTACCATGTTAGCTGATGTTTCGCTTTGTTTATATATTTACCATGTAAGCTGATGTTTCGCTTTGTTTATATTTACCATGTTAGCTGATGTTTCGCTTTGTTTATATATTTACCATGTAAGCTGATGTTTGGCTTTGTTTATATTTACCATGTTAGCTGATGTTTCGCTTTGTTTATATATTTACCATGTAAGCTGATGTTTCGCTTTGTTTATATTTACCATGTTAGCTGATGTTTCGCTTTGTTTATATATTTACCATGTAAGCTGATGTTTGGCTTTGTTTATATTTACCATGTTAGCTGATGTTTCGCTTTGTTTATATATTTACCATGTAAGCTGATGTTTCGCTTTGTTTATATTTACCATGTTAGCTGATGTTTCGCTTTGTTTATATATTTACCATGTAAGCTGATGTTTGGCTTTGTTTATATTTACCATGTTAGCTGATGTTTCGCTTTGTTTATATATTTACCATGTAAGCTGATGTTTCGCTTTGTTTATATTTACCATGTTAGCTGATGTTTCGCTTTGTTTATATATTTACCATGTAAGCTGATGTTTGGCTTTGTTTATATTTACCATGTTAGCTGATGTTTCGCTTTGTTTATATATTTACCATGTAAGCTGATGTTTCGCTTTGTTTATATTTACCATGTTAGCTGATGTTTCGCTTTGTTTATATATTTACCATGTAAGCTGATGTTTGGCTTTGTTTATATTTACCATGTTAGCTGATGTTTCGCTTTGTTTATATATTTACCATGTAAGCTGATGTTTCGCTTTGTTTATATTTACCATGTTAGCTGATGTTTCGCTTTGTTTATATATTTACCATGTAAGCTGATGTTTGGCTTTGTTTATATTTACCATGTTAGCTGATGTTTCGCTTTGTTTATATATTTACCATGTAAGCTGATGTTTCGCTTTGTTTATATTTACCATGTTAGCTGATGTTTCGCTTTGTTTATATATTTACCATGTAAGCTGATGTTTGGCTTTGTTTATATTTACCATGTTAGCTGATGTTTCGCTTTGTTTATATATTTACCATGTAAGCTGATGTTTCGCTTTGTTTATATTTACCATGTTAGCTGATGTTTCGCTTTGTTTATATATTTACCATGTAAGCTGATGTTTGGCTTTGTTTATATTTACCATGTTAGCTGATGTTTCGCTTTGTTTATATATTTACCATGTAAGCTGATGTTTCGCTTTGTTTATATTTACCATGTTAGCTGATGTTTCGCTTTGTTTATATTTACCATGTAAGCTGATGTTTCGCTTTGTTTATATTTACCATGTTAGCTGATGTTTCGCTTTGTTTATATTTACCATGTAAGCTGATGTTTGGCTTTGTTTATATTTACCATGTAAGCTGATGTTTCGCTTTGTTTATATTTACCATGTTAGCTGATGTTTCGCTTTGTTTATATATTTACCATGTAAGCTGATGTTTCGCTTTGTTTATATTTACCATGTTAGCTGATGTTTCGCTTTGTTTATATATTTACCATGTAAGCTGATGTTTCGCTTTGTTTATATTTACCATGTTAGCTGATGTTTCGCTTTGTTTATATATTTACCATGTAAGCTGATGTTTCGCTTTGTTTATATTTACCATGTTAGCTGATGTTTCGCTTTGTTTATATATTTACCATGTAAGCTGATGTTTCGCTTTGTTTATATTTACCATGTTAGCTGATGTTTCGCTTTGTTTATATATTTACCATGTAAGCTGATGTTTCGCTTTGTTTATATTTACCATGTTAGCTGATGTTTCGCTTTGTTTATATATTTACCATGTAAGCTGATGTTTCGCTTTGTTTATATTTACCATGTTAGCTGATGTTTCGCTTTGTTTATATATTTACCATGTAAGCTGATGTTTCGCTTTGTTTATATTTACCATGTTAGCTGATGTTTCGCTTTGTTTATATATTTACCATGTAAGCTGATGTTTCGCTTTGTTTATATTTACCATGTTAGCTGATGTTTCGCTTTGTTTATATATTTACCATGTAAGCTGATGTTTCGCTTTGTTTATATTTACCATGTTAGCTGATGTTTCGCTTTGTTTATATATTTACCATGTAAGCTGATGTTTCGCTTTGTTTATATTTACCATGTTAGCTGATGTTTCGCTTTGTTTATATATTTACCATGTAAGCTGATGTTTCGCTTTGTTTATATTTACCATGTTAGCTGATGTTTCGCTTTGTTTATATATTTACCATGTAAGCTGATGTTTCGCTTTGTTTATATTTACCATGTTAGCTGATGTTTCGCTTTGTTTATATATTTACCATGTAAGCTGATGTTTCGCTTTGTTTATATTTACCATGTTAGCTGATGTTTCGCTTTGTTTATATATTTACCATGTAAGCTGATGTTTCGCTTTGTTTATATTTACCATGTTAGCTGATGTTTCGCTTTGTTTATATATTTACCATGTAAGCTGATGTTTCGCTTTGTTTATATTTACCATGTTAGCTGATGTTTCGCTTTGTTTATATATTTACCATGTAAGCTGATGTTTCGCTTTGTTTATATTTACCATGTTAGCTGATGTTTCGCTTTGTTTATATATTTACCATGTAAGCTGATGTTTCGCTTTGTTTATATTTACCATGTTAGCTGATGTTTCGCTTTGTTTATATATTTACCATGTAAGCTGATGTTTCGCTTTGTTTATATTTACCATGTTAGCTGATGTTTCGCTTTGTTTATATATTTACCATGTAAGCTGATGTTTCGCTTTGTTTATATTTACCATGTTAGCTGATGTTTCGCTTTGTTTATATATTTACCATGTAAGCTGATGTTTCGCTTTGTTTATATTTACCATGTTAGCTGATGTTTCGCTTTGTTTATATATTTACCATGTAAGCTGATGTTTCGCTTTGTTTATATTTACCATGTTAGCTGATGTTTCGCTTTGTTTATATATTTACCATGTAAGCTGATGTTTCGCTTTGTTTATATTTACCATGTTAGCTGATGTTTCGCTTTGTTTATATATTTACCATGTAAGCTGATGTTTCGCTTTGTTTATATTTACCATGTTAGCTGATGTTTCGCTTTGTTTATATATTTACCATGTAAGCTGATGTTTCGCTTTGTTTATATTTACCATGTTAGCTGATGTTTCGCTTTGTTTATATATTTACCATGTAAGCTGATGTTTCGCTTTGTTTATATTTACCATGTTAGCTGATGTTTTGCTTTGTTTATATTTCCCATGTAAGCTGATGTTTCGCTTTGTTTATATTTACCATGTTAGCTGATGTTTTGCTAAATGTTTATATTTACCATGTAAGCTGAAGTTTCACTTTCTTTATATTTGCGAGGAAAGCTAAGTTTGGTTTTGTTTCTATTTGCGATGAAAGCTATAAGTTTTGCTTTGTTTATATTTGCAATGTAAGCTTAAGATTTGCTTTGTTTATATTTGCGATGTGACCATTGTAAGTGATATGCCTGTATTTCCCAGATTCCAACAGTGCAGTGTCAGTGAGTAGGTTCTACACCATTGTGGCCCAGTTAGACTACGAGGCAACAGTAGCCGAGTGCAGCAACAACAGCGTCAGCGAGGTGTACAAGGCCGTGAATTTGTCCGTTCATCAACTGTTCATCAGCAGAAGGGATGAGAAATACCACGGAACATTGTCATTCTGCAAGCCAGGTTGTGAGAACCTAGTTGTGACCCCCTCACATTGCCGTCTGCTGAGAGCTGATCCTCGGGCGAGACGCGAGGATGTTGCCTTCATCATCGGTTTCAACATCACATTCTACAATGTCAGGTGTGTCAGGATTTTTGGGCCATTAACTCATCAGTCATTATGGAACTCGTGTTTCCATAGAAACCAGAGGTCACTCGTCTATCATCAATGTCAGAATGGTTAATTGTATTGCAAACAAAGAAAGATAAATGCTGAATAATACTCGACAGTTTTTAACACAAATTTCAATTAAGATTATTTGAGCAAATTGTTTGTTGTAGTTTATTTGCTCAATTTCTGTTTCAATGTTTTGTTATCATGAAACTTGCTCAGAACATTGGTTTTTATAATAGTCAAAAATGGTCGTGGTCCTTTGAAAAGCATTGCCAATGATTGGACGTGGCAGTATTTCAGTACTTAAACATTGTGAACACTACCTGCTCAGATAAGTTGAAATCCTAAGGGTCTCAGGTGAGCTCCGAAGCGCCTTTGGCTCTCTTGTAATGGATTATTATTCCCCGCTGAAGGCAGATGGAGATAGTTTTGGTGCTGTCTGTCCGTCTGTCTGGCACAAACTATATCAAAGTAACTATATAAGATTTCAACATGAAAATTCATGGATGTACATTGTATAGCTTAAGATGAGGAGAAGTGCCATGCACAAGAACCGTAACCCTACACTTTCTAAAATGAGAGTGTGTTGTGTTTGTATAATGTAACTTTTCAGGGCTATATCTCAGATACTATACAAGATTCCAATATGAAACTTGATGGGTGTATATGTATCAGTGAGGAGAAGTGCCATGCTCAAGAACACTAACCCTAAACTTTCTTGTATAAGAGTTGTTGACCTTTGTTGTGTTTGTATGATGTAAATTTTCAGGGCTATATCTCAGATTCTATACAAGATCTAAACATGAAACTTTATGGATGTTAAGATATCAATGAGGAGGAATGCCATTCTCAAGAACCATAACCCTACACTTTCTTAAATAAGAGTTATTGTGTCATTTTTACAGTTATTGCGCCCTCTGTTCAGCCGTCTGCATGTTGTTCTTTCAAAAAAAATATCTTTACTGCCCTTGGTTTTTTTTTACTTAAAACAATTATAGTTCATTTCGGATATTTTAATGCGGAGCTTCATTTTAGAACTGCTTTTATAGGTTTCATTAAATTCTTCTTAAATTGTATCAATGAAACATTCTATAAGCAATTTCTCCTTTTGTCACAATGATTTCAATATTAATGATTCATGAAAAAGAAACTATCTGCATTTTGTTGCCCGCTGCAAACCCATCAAAGGTACAAATGAGTTGAAAACATAATTAAGAAAAGGCACAACCCTTCACTTTCACCTTTTAAATTCAACGAATTTGCATGTCCAATACTTATTTCCTGCTGCATGTTTCAGTGGTACAACAAAGGATATACAGGGAAATGAGGACTTGCCGACTGTAGATGTCATAGTACACATCCTGCGCCACAACCAGAAGGATTTAGACATATCCAACTCTGTAAATATCCTTTTCGGGTTTACTTCTGTTTTTAATATTTTGATTTCATTTTTGATTAAGCTTTGTTTAACAGCCAATCAATGTCGTTGTGAAGTGTTCATGTGTTAAACAATGTTTAAAGAGAAAAAAGGTTTTATATGCTTTTGTTTTATAGCAAGGAAATAGTTGTTAAAAAACTACGAGGTATGCTTAAAAAGCTTACTTATCTCTGTAAAAAGAAAATGAGTCTCACCCTGGGAAAACACGGCTTAATGCATTTGTGTCATTTGGGGACGACACTTCCCCTTTTATGGTATTTTTTGTTCAAAGAAAGTCTCTTCTGGGAGAGAATCCAGTTTAGACAGAAAGTTGCATCCCTTATTATTCTGGGAAGACATTTTATGCAAATGCATTAAGCCACATTTTCTCAGAGTGCGGCTCAGTTCAATAAGGGAATTTTTATTCACTTGCTTCAGACATCAGACGTTACATTCAGTGAATTCCACATCCCACCAGTGTTGGAGATCTGCAGACCGGGCTATCAGCTGGTGAACTCTATCTGTGGTATTGTACCAACCATGCATATAGTATTTAACCCTTTGAGCGCTGGAACCGAATTTTGAAGGCCTTTGCAAAAAGTTTGGATCCAGATGAGACGCCACAAAACGTGGCGTCTCATCAGGATCCAAACTGTTTGCTATTCTGATAGTATTCCTTGAAAAAAAATGGAAGAAAATACTAATTTTAGAAATTCAGCAGACGACATTTTAGCAGACGACAAATTTCCCAGCATGCAAAGGGTTAATCTCATAATAATGTTCCAAAAACGCATATATTATTATTCTCCTTATATGACATCTTGCTGCGTTATTCCCATTCGAAATAATTATTCTCTAATTTCAATACTTGTTTGTAAACTTAACAATGTTGGTCTGATTTTTCTGTTGTTTTTTTTCAGTTTAAGGTTCATCTTTAACAAATAAAGATAAAAATTAAATTAAATTAAGTAAAGATATTTTACAAAATTGAAATTGAATAATAATTGTCACATTATTAATTGTTCCATTTGTTATATTGATAAGTTGGTTGACATATTACAATATTAATCAGCGAAGCATTTTAAATATTTACAGCTTTTTTTGCATGTTATCCAAGGTTTCGGTACACGCAATACACACACGCTTATTTTGCTTTTCCATATATTATACTTTTTTTTATTATTATAAATTATATCAGATTTATTGTTGGAAAAACAAGCTAAATATGTGCATATTATGTGTGGAGTTCTATGCTGGATGAGCACTTGACCCAGAATGATTCCTGACAGTCTACGCTTTCATGGTAGATTCTGTATCAAATGAAAATGTCACATTATATTATAAATCCTCATTATGTATATGCATATAGCCATGGTTTTCCCATGATATACCTCATGATAAAATCATAATTTCATTTGTTTTATTGCCTGCTTTCCTAATTATATCTTCAGAGGTATTTACTACTTCACCTACTTCTTCTACGCCATCACAAACTATGATTGGAACAACACCTGCAGTCTCTTATTCTACAGCAACTGAACAAACCTCAACTGATGCTTCTACAGCTTTCACAACTTCTGGATCATTGTCATCTTCTACCTCATTGTCAACAACTTCTGCTACACCATTAGCAGAAACATCCCCAACTCTTACAACTTCAGGAGTTTTTTCGACAACTTCATCACCATCAACCACAACAACTTCTGCTCCATCTATAAAACCATCTGAATCAACAACTACAGCTACTGTAACTACTACAAAACCATCTGCATCAACAACTTCAACTACTTTAACTACTACAAAACCAACGACAAAGAAACCCTATGACTTTTCATCTTGTGCTGTGATTCCCTCTGTGGATGGTATAAAACCACAACCAGATCTGGATTTCTCGAAGATGCAGCTTATCGTCAAGTTCAACACCCTCATGTCTACAACAACTGTGGATGACGCATGTTTGGACTACTATACACAGACGATGAAAGAGCTTGTATACAAGCGTGAAATGGAAATAAACAGCCATCCATCCTTACTTAAGAGCTGTTTTGAGAAAGGAATTTTTTTGCAACCAACAATTGCTGTCAAATTGCAGAGCAAAACAATGGTATGTTCATACATTTTTTAACTTCGACAATCAAATTGAGTTCTTTAAGACACACAACTGTATTATTAACATAATGGTGATTTGTGTGCTTCAGCGTGTTTTTTCACTATTGTTAGAATGGGGTCAGAGCCCTTTGGGTTGTAAAAATTTCTTCATTTTGACTAAAATTGGGAAATTGGTGTTGTTGTGATTATTTTTTTTACTAAGAAATACTTTTGAATTGAGAATAAAAGTGTTATAAATATTTTTAGTTTCTTAAGTGCAATTAGGTTAGTTGGATAAGGGGATGAAATAAAAGTTGAGATTTTTTTTTTAATCTTCAATTGGGAATTTAAGGCAGTCATTTCGGTAAAATAATTATTTGAGAGTGGGAATGGGGCCAAATTTTGGCCATAATATTTGACCTAAAAAAAAACGCTAATTTGTCGTTTCAGGTCTTTGTGGACCTTCATATGGCAAAAACGATCATGAAGGGTTCACCATTGAAAGCTGGAGCTGCATCAATCAGTGAGTGTGTCGGGGCTGTGATTCAACACCCAGACATTGCAGCTGCACCTTGTTTGTTCAGGGCAGCAGACATTGCAGCAGGTGGCAGTGGGGAGGGAACATGTGCTGGCTTAGACATGAGGGACAATGTGTTCAGCTCATATGCCATGTTAACAGCTTGCTCAAATGGGTGGGAAGTGTTAGATAAGAATGAGTACACTTGCAAACCAACACCAACTACTGCCACCACCACTGCTACAAAAGAAACACTAACTACAACCACCACCACTGCTACAAAACAAACAACAGCTTCTGCCACCACTACATTTACCGAACCAACACCGTCTATTACTACTCCTGTTGTAACCTCATCAAAATTGATGAGTCAATCAATTGAAACTAGTACATTCCCTAGTACTGCCACAATTGTTGCCTTCACAAATGCTACAACTTCTACTGAGGCCACAACTAGAACAACAACTACCACAACTACATCTACAACTGCAACAACCACTGCTACTGCAAGCGCCCCCTTCACTGCTGCTACAACTGCTGAACAGACAACACCAGTGGAGAATGCATCCACAGCTATATCAATTTCTACACCTAGTTCATCTCAAGAAGCCACAATATTATCTTCAAAATTATCTACAACTGAATCAGTTTCCAGCACTTCAGCTTTCTCTAAATCAGGTATTTTAGGGAAACATCTCAAATTAATGTGTGATTGAAAATTTTTACTTCCATATAATCTCTTTGATTTTCATTTATAATTGTGTATTCAGATTTGTTTAACTGAGGTCATGTTTAAAATTAAAAAAGGCATACATTAAAAAAAAAACATACTGGTATAACACCGTTTTAATATACTATGAAGTCTGTGAAATATGTTTTAGAATCTTTCAATTTTAGCTTGCATACATGTCTAAGGTTATGCATGTGCATGGATAAAACTTTAATAAATAGTTAGGTTGCTTAACTTCTTTCCTTTCAATTAATGAATATCTCAATTTCTCAATTAAAAATAGTCAAAAATGCATGTTCTTTGTATTAACATCTGCACTGTGTAGAAGATTCAATCTTGTATTTTATTAGTGTCTTTAATCTTAATTGTCTAATTTACATTTGGTACACAGCTTAACTGACTATTCTTTTACAGATTTCTCCACATCTAGAGAAAGAAGTACATCTCTACCTGTTCAAAACTTTCCTAACCATCATGAATTGCACAGCTCTGAAAAGGCTTCTTTCTCTGATTCTTCAACAGCTTATCGATTTTCCTCTAACATAGCTAGATTTGCCATGAATGTAACAGATAGTCCTCTAACCTCTACTTCAGGAACAATATTCTTAGAATATAATTCAACCATTGATTCAACATCGTCAATTGAGTCACAAAATATATCGTTTGACCAATTGTTGCATGCTTCAACTGACTCTACAATTTTGCCAATGCCATCAACACACATTTATCCTTCCTTCATTGAACTAAGCACAAAGTCTGAATTGAATTCTTTTGGAGATGCAGGGAATCTGTTAACTGTACAGACATCGAGACATGAAGGCTCAGCTATATTTTCTGAAGGCTCAGCTATATCTTCTGAAGGCTCAGCTATATTTTCTGAAGGCTCAGCTATATTTTCTGAAGGCTCAGCTATATCTTCTGAAGGCTCAGCTATATTTTCTGAAGGCTCATCTACTTCAATTCAACCTAGATCTTCATTTGATGTCGAAGGATCAGACGGTTTTGACAGTGTGAGAACTTTAGCTATACCTACAAGTGTCTCTCTGATGACAACTTCTTCAACTTCTATTTCTGCTTCTTCAGAATCCTCAGTACTTAATGAAATCACTTCAACAACCAGCTCGGAATCTGTTTCACCACCTGCATTGCAACCTTCATTATCTCTTTTGTCTTCCTTATCTCCAGTTATAATCTCTGAATCTCTTGCAAAACCTTACTCACATGACTTTGTAGAAGTGATTAATTTTGCAAAGCCTGATACACATGTAGCATCCTCACTTCTGATTGATTGGGAAATACTTACTGATGCGCCATTGGATCTAGGTGAAAATACACAAATAATTTCCAGTCAGTATCATGCGCCTTCAACTGTGTCGTATTCAACTTCAGTGAGTCAATCAGGTACAATACCATTAGTAGAGTTAGGTAAAACAATTATGCCCATTGGTTCAGAAGTATTTGCTAAATCAGGTTCAATAGTTTTACCATGGAAATATACAAGTAGTGTATCAACTGAGAAAGTTGCTGACAGTAAATTTATACCAACAGCTGCTGTAACAACACAGTTGTTGAGTGATTTATTAAAAGGGTTATCAACTGAGCAAAATGAAAGAAGTGAATTAGTTCAATCAGCTGATGTAGAGAAAGATTCGTCCCGTGATTCATTTGTGCAAGTTACTTCAAGTGAATTAGTTACATTAGCGTATGTGACCTCATTGAGTGACTCAACTGCAAACAGTGAATCATCACAGCAAGTAACTGATTCAGTATTACTTCCATCAACTGATGTTAGTACAGATTTGTCAATAACTGATTTTGTTACAATCAGCATACCCAATGATGAGATAACTGTAAGTGACTTGGTTCAGGAAGTTGAAGTAAGCACACATGTCACAACAGATATGAATGTCAGTGGTGATTGGTTTGTGTCAATAGATGAAACTCTGTCACAAGGAAATGATCCCATGACAAGTGCTCCGGAATCTCGGGCATCGGGATCAGGTATTTTCATAACAACACTATCGGGTAATTTATACTTCAAAACAAGGCAAAGCATAATGGGTCTTTTCAGATATAACAATTTTAATTTAGTATTACAATGGTTTAACCCTTAGTCAATACAATATTGTAACCTTCTTCTCTAAAACATTATTCTACTTCACATTTCTGCTTTATATTCCTGCACTCTGCATGCACATAGTTTTTTTCAGCTATAAAGGGCTACAGCATGCTTTTCTTTGTCATAGTATATAAAGATTCTGCACCATGTGCTTGGATATTAACTTATTCACTGAAACAGTCTTCATTTTTAAATTTATCTAAGGCATCAAAACATGTTTGTTTCTGGCTTCATCATGTTTTTATTTTACAAAGGCTGATATAAAAGTTTATCAAAATTGATTGAATATTCCAAACATTTATACTAAACATGATTTAGACTAGGATCTTGTGGAAACAAATACAATATCTAATTAAAAAAAAAAAGACTTACTGACATGAAAAGTTCTAGGATAAGACTGGCCTTTAACAAACATGTTCATGCCTTGATCATGTTCAATTCATGGTTAAATATAGTTCATATGACACCTCTTGTTGTAGACACAACAGCAACATTGACATCAGAACCAATTGCTACACGCACAACTGCAGCACCAACTACTGAAACAACAAGTACCACAAAAACAACAGCTATTGAATCAACATTAGCATCTACCGAACTGACATCAACAACTGAGGAACAAACGAGCACTGAACCAACAAGTACGGAACCAGCAACAACAAGCACAAAACCGACAACTGAAGAATCAATACCAACTTCAAAACCTTCAACAACAACAACTACAGAATCAACAATAACTACTGAAATATTTATAACAGCAGAACCAACAACAACAACTACGGAACCAGTAACTACAGAACCAATAACAACAACAACTATGGAACCAACGACAAAAACTACAGAACCAACAACAACAACTATGGAACCAATGACAAAAACTACAGAACCAACAACAACAACAACTATGGAACCAACGACAAAAACTACAGAACCAACAACAACAACTATGGAACCAGCGACAAAAACTACAGAAACAAGAACAACTACAGAAGTTTCTGTAACTACAGTGAATCCTTACATCCTGTTGGAGTGTTTTGTTTGTGACAATCAGAAGTATGAAGTTGATTGTGAGAAGGTCAAGGAATCCTGTCCAACGGCCCATTATAAAGAGGTATGACATCAACATCTTGGTAAACACTTTGGTAACAATTAAAAAAGTTAGAAGACTTTTATGGTTACTGTTTCACATTATAGAATGTGTGTCTGTTGTGGTTTTTAGCGAATTGAATCCATTATGAAAGTAATAAGTAAACTGGAGTATTTGTATCTTATTTCACTAAGGTAAGTCTAAAACCGAAAGAAAATTGATCATTTACATGTACCTAGTGTGTTTACTCTGGTAAACATAACCCTTTGCATGCTGGGAAATTTGTCGTCTGCTAAAATGTCATCTGCTAAATTTCTAAAATTAGCATTTTCTTTGATTTTTTTCAAAGAATACTATCAGAATAGCAAACAGTTTGGATCCTGATGAGACGCCACGTTTTGTGGCGTCTCGTTTTGTGGCGTCTCATCTGGATCCAAACTGTTTGCAAAGACCTTCAAAATCCGGTTCCAGCGCTCAAAGGGTTAAGCATAACTGGTTTGTTACTTACAGTATTATAAAAAAATACTTAAATAAATGAGCCGTGCTCTCGAAAAAAGGGGCTTAATTCTTGTGCATCAGGGACGACACTTTCCGCCTAGACGGGAATCATTTAGAAGAGAATCCCAAAACAGCGGAAAGTGTTGTTCCTGATTAGCCTGTGGGGCCTACACAGGCTAATCTGGGACGACACTTTAGGCACATGCATCAAGCCCCATTTTCTCAGATTTCTCGGCTCAAATTTATTGTGAGTGTTTCATTGTTCTCAAATATTATCAAATGCAAATTCATGTATGTACAACTTTGTCAGTATCCTTCTTTCCTATTTCAGCCAGTGTGTTACACGCGAGTGACATACTCTGCACGCCTGATATCAAAGATCTCCAAACGCTGCATGGACCGGACAGAATGTAACCGTTTGATGGACTCTGGAACCTTTTGTACGGCATCTGTACCGACTCCGGAGTGCCACTACTGTTGTACAACAGCCCACTGCAACAAACAAATTACCAAGCTTGATTTTGGTGGGAAAGGTCGGCGTAAAAAGAGGTCGTTTGATTGGCAGGCTATTTTTAGCACTGGAAAAGACCACCTGAAGAAGAGGTCAACTGTTAGAAAGGCTATTTTTAGCTCTGGAAAAGACCACCTGAACAAGAGGTCATATAGTACACAAGATAGTTTAAGTACTGGAACAAGTCACTTGAAGAGGAGGTCAACTGGTTCAGAGGCTATTTTTAGTGCAAGTACTGCACTGTGGAATGGGTCCTCCCCATCTTGTATTGGTAGGTTAATGTTTATGTTTAGAATGGACATAGTTCAAAATGCCTTACAAAATTAACCGCATTTTGGAAAAACTGGTCTTAATGCATGTGCGGAAATTGTCAGGACACATCTGCGGCTTTTATGGACTTTTGGTTTAAAGAAGGTCTCTTCTAAATGAAAATCCAGTTAGGCTGGAAAGTGTTGTTCCTGATTAGCCTGTGCAGACTGGACAGGCTAATCTGGGACTACACTTTTCGCATATGCATTAAGCCCAGTTTTCTTAGGACGAGGGTCAATTTGATGATAATAATTTTGTGAAACTGCATTAGTTAAAATAACACTGTTGACTGGATGCTCTGTTGTTTACCTGTTATTGTCTAACTTGTTCAAAGTTCCTACATGTTTTAGAGACAGTTTGAAATGGGGAAGGTATTTATTCTACCGCTGTTTGTTGTGCCATGTTTGTAAGTCAGTAGCGATTCGGCCATTTTGTAATTTCACCTTATTTTAAGGATTTTGATGTATTTTGTTCTTTTTAATTTACCTTGCCTAGATTCAAACTTTAATTCTCCTATGACTTTAAAATATATATTTGAACTTTTCAAGATGTCTATTGGTCTTTGTACGTCAACTTTAATTTGTACTTCATTCCAAATATGTATAGACCTTGTAATAACTTCAAAATGTATCATTGTCACGTGTTACAGACATTGCCCGGCCATATTTTGACAACTGTCCCAATGAGCCAATCACCGTCAAACCAGGGGAAATACTCAACATTTCAATGCCTGTTGCTATGGACAACTCAGGGTTACAACCAGCTATATCTACTGAGCCACAAAACTTCACACTTCCCTTCTTTGTAATGAAGGTATGAACATTCAAGACAGGAACCACACCTTATTTTATTTTCCACTGTGTCTGATATGTGTCGTGTTCTGAGAAAACTGGGCATAATGCATGTGCGTTAAGTGTTGTCCTAGATTAGCCTGTGCAGTCCGCACTGGCTAATCAGGGACAACACTTTCCGCTTAAACTGGATTGTTGCTAAGTAGAGACATCATTTAAATGAAAATTCCATAAAAGCGGAAATTGTCGTCCCTGATTAGCCTGTGCGTACAGCGCAGGATAATCTGGGATGACAATTTACGCACAAGCATTATGCCCAGTTTTCTCAGAACACGATACATATTTCTCTGTTTCCAACAAATAGGGAGGCATTAGGCATAGCACTAGCCCGCCCATGTTTTGAAAGTGTTGACAAAACTCCTCTTTTGATTGATTTTGCAATAGACAATCACTTTAGCAATGGAAAAACATGTTTAGGAGATTATTTACAAAGTAATTTTGGCTGTTACCATTTTTGTTGAAGAGTGATTTGCTATTTTAACAAAGTAGAATATATACTTCCTGGTATTTAAGTCATTGCGTCTTCTTTTATTGCTTCGGGCCTTTGATTATAACTTGCGCGGTATGCATTCACTTGAAACAGGTGCTTGCTTGAGGGAAAAATGCATTTGTTGTAAGTCAGGGAAACAAGTTTAAGCTAACTATTAAAGACATACAGTTAATGGCAGTATTTTATGATGCTCTATACATGCTCATTTATTTTCATACTTGGAGTTCAGACCCTTTACAGGCCTAGCTTTGTTTCCTACTCTATTTGAAACCCACCCGCTCCCCCAAATACTATGTTTTGTATCCCTGTGTACCATTGGCACACCCAGTGGTCACAGTGCAGTGTTGCTTTTGAGAGATGATAGATTACACAGATGTAGAGTAAAGATTGCAGTAAACTCTTGATAAGTCAGTTGTCAGAAAGGATTATAACTGAAGATATTGTATGGTAGATCAATACACTGAGGACCCTATGGAGGGACCAGATAGTCCTTACATCTTTTATTCCCTTTTTACAGGATACTATGGTTCGTATCACTGCCTTAGATGAGATGTTAAACAGTGCTGTGTGTAGCCTTGACATACGGGTTAAAGGTAAACATTTAATGTTCATTTTCCTTTCTCCTACCAAATATTACCAAACATTCATACCTACCATTTTATTGTTTACTAGTTTCTTTTTGGAAGCATATTTTTCTACTTAAAACTTGTTGTTTGTTTATTAGTAAGTTTGTTTGATATTTTGGTGCTTAAGCAATTCAAACAAACCATTCCCAGATTCATAGTCCAGCACTCTACCAGCAATTGTGACCAAACCTGGTTCTTTTATTATTATTTTGATTAAGGTATGTTGCACAGGGGGGCAGGGGGCACCAAACAGGTGGTTTCTGGTCAATACCTTTAGTTTGCATTAAACGATCTTGACAAAACTTTGGATATAGAAAGCTGCAGGGGAGAGGAGGTGGTTGTGTTTGGGGCTAGTCACTTCAAGGTCACTCAAATAGAAAAATGGTTTAGTTTGGATGCACTTAAATTTTGTGTGTAGGTGCCCATCTGGCTTGGGATTGCATTTGGGGCCAGTAAGTTTAGGATCAAAGTCATTATTGGGTAATAGGTTTATTCTGCTGATTTTTTTTTTATTAGTATCTTACAGGCTTGGGATTGCATTTGTTGGTTAGTATCTTACAGGCTTGGGATTGCATTTGTTGGGTAGTATCTTACAGGCTTGGGATTGCATTTGGGGAAAGTAATATCAAGGGCATGGCTACTGTAATTAAAGATATAAGAACTGTTGCAGCTCAATAAATTAAGTTTGGAGGGAGGTATTCTTCCTTAATGTTGTGCTTAGTTTCCGACCTAGTTTGGTATTGCACAAACATTTAAATTAAAATTAATAAATAGTAAAACGTTGTCAATTTTCTTACCTGGCATTGCCAAGTTGGTTTTTTGTGTACAATTACTGTCTGGTTGTAGTTACCGACCCATGCAGAATCCCGGATGTTCCGGACAGTGTCAACTTCTCAGCGAAATCCTCTGGCCAATATGTTGCCACCTGCAAACCTCACAGGATGTCTGTTGTGCCTCCTAGTGTCTACACGTGTTCCAATGAGACTGGCTGGGATCAAACCTTTGTTCCAGACTGTGTACCAGAAGGTGTGTAAGAACGATTAGTTTCAAAGTAAAACAAACGTTATAATCGCAATACAACTGAGCGGCAAACTGGGAAAAAGTGGGCATTAGGCGCAGGCTAATCCGGGTTGACACTTTTGGCTTTTGTTGTATTTTTTATTTAAAGGAAGTCTTATCTTAGCAAAAATCCACTTTAGGAAGAATGTGTTGTCCCTGATTAGCTTGTGCAGACTGCACAGGCTAATCTTGAACTACACTTTATGCACGTACAGACTGCACAGGCTAATCTTGAACTACACGTTATGCACCTGCAGACTGCACAGGCTAATCTTGAACTACACTTTATGCACGTACAGAATGCCCCATTTTCTAAGAGCAAGGCTCATTCCTGATTGTGCTGGATTTTTTTTTACTAAAAAGAGCACTCATCTGTGGCTACAAACAGAGCTGGCCTATTTCAAAACCATTCAGAATCACATATCTTTTTTTTTTTTAATTGGTCTGCTTTGTATCTAAGTATAAGATGGAGTTTTCCAAAGATGTGAAGATCTGAATCAAATTTAAAACATGCTTTTCGATACTTACAAATTCTGTCTCAATACATAGTCATAAAACATAATTTCTACATAATAGTCACTAAAATGGAAATGAGTCTGGCTCTTGGAAAACGAGGCTGAATACATGTGTGTAAAGTGTCGTCCCAGAGTAGTCTGTTCAGTCTGCACAGGCTTATCAAGGACTTTTATCCTGATCTGAATTTTGACTAAAAACAGACTTCCTGTAAACAAATTCCATAAAAGCCAAAAGTGTGATCCCTGATAAGCCTGTGCAGACGGCACAGGATAATTTGGATGACACTTTATGAACATGCATAAAGCCCAATTTTTCCAGAACGAGGGTCATTTTTGTTAGCAACATTTCTTACAGAGTCAGGCGAGTGTCCGGTGTGGCGGTACAATCTCACCTGGAACGTGATGCCCGATAATGTGGTTGGTGCCCGTAGTGATATGAGCTGCCCCTTAACCCCCGCCAACCTGACAGACATCATCCAGGGCCGACTCAACAAGACCAACATCCGACTGGCCGTGGAGAGCAACATCTGCTGTGGAAATGGACCAGGGGTATGATAGATTGTCCCTTTGCATGCTGGGAAATTTGTCGTCTGCTAAAATGTCGTCTGCTGAATTTCTAAAATTAGCATTTTCTTCGCTTTTTTTTCTAAGACCACTATCAGGATAGCAAACAGTTTGGATCCTGATGAGACGCCACGTTCTGTGGCGTCTCATCTGGATCCAAACTGTTTGCAAAGGCCTTCAAAATCCGGTTCCAGCACTCAAAGGCTTAATGCTAGTGCGTAAAGTGTTGTCCCAGATAAGCCTGTGCTGTCTGCTCATGCTTATCAGGAGCAAAACTTTTTGCCTAAACAGGATTTTTGCTAAGAGGAGATTTCCTTTAAATGAAAAATACTGTTAAAGTGGAAAGTGTCATCCCAGATAAGCCTGTGCGAACTGCACTTAACGCACATGGATTAAACACCTGTTTTCTCGGAACGTACTCATTTGTATTGCTGTTAATGAAATATTGCTGGTTTCTTAAAACCTACATTGATTAAGAATGTAAGAATGCATAGGTAATAGGGAGATGATTGCCCCCACTTTCGAAAGGGCGTATATATCAGCAGGGATGTATAATACAATTTTCAACATATTCATCTACATGTGAGCTTGTGCACCTGGGTTTTGGTGCATTTTATTTGACATTACAAGAGTTATAGCCCTTTACAACAATTTAAAGTTGCAGACTTGTATTGGATGTAACTAAAAAGGAAAATAACAAGAGTAATGTAATCATATCAACAGCATGTATGCCTTAACTGGATTCGTTTAGTTGTGTACTGAGAAAACACTCGAGGCGCCATGTCTGTCTGTCTGTCTGTCTGTCTGTCTGTCTGTCTGTCTGTCTGTCTGTCTGTCTGTCTGTCTGTCTGTCCATTTATGCATATATGTCCAACTTGGAATTTCTAAAACACTATTGTGCTGCTATTTTAGCCCTTTGGCGTGATACTGGTGGGTGTTTATGGCTGCTGTGACAAGCTCAATTTGTACAGATTTTGAAAGAAAATTGTATACTTTCACTATTAATAACACATTTATTCTTTTACTTTTTATTACAAATTTATACTTAGACTATTTGTTACAAATGTATACTTTGACTATGAATTACAAAATTATACTAAGACTAGTTATTACAAATAAAAAAAATTACTGTTTAATACAAATTTATTCTTTGACTACATTTGTATTTATAACAAATTTATTCTTAGACTAGTTATTACAAATTTATACTTTGACTCTTTATTACAATTTTAAACATTTAATATTTATTACATTATTATTCTTTGATAATTTATTACAAATGTTTACTTTAACTATGTATTACAAATTTATACTTAGACAATTTATAACAAATTTCTACTTTGGCTATTTATTACAAATTTTCTACTTTACTATTTATAACAAAATTGAACTTATACTATTACGAATTTAAACTTTTACTATTTATTAAAAAAAAATATACTTTTACTATTTATGACAAATGTATGCTTTGACTTTTTATGACAAATTTATACTTTGCTATTTATTACACAATTATTCGTTGACTATTACAAATTTTAACTTCACTATTTGTTTCAAATTTATACTTTGACTATTTATTACAAATTTATATTTTGGCTATTTATTACAAATTTATACTTTTACTGTTTTTAACAAATTTATATTCATTTTTTGTGTGCAAATAAAACAAATTAAGTTTGATTAAAATTATATTTTCTGTACACACAGTAATGATCAATGTTTTATGCAGGTAGCTTGAGGGGAAAAACAACTTTATTTGGGTTTAAGTACAAAGATTTATTGGAATCATGAAACAAGAAAATGAAAAACTTCTGATCAAAGTGCATCAACTAATTCTGCTTGCAGTTTGTGCTACGTCTGGTTCTGAACATGTCCGAAAAACAAATAACCAACACAAGCTCGTGTGAGAACCTGACACGGTACCAGGAAAGCCTCAACAACTTGAGCCTGCGCGGGGGCATCTGTACGACAGACGTCACTCTGCTAAATGTGAGCGTGGCTGTGAACACCAAGCTGTGTAGAGAGGGCCTCGTACTACCAGAGGTGGACCAGAAGGGCATGTGCTGTACGTTTATAAAATAGAAATTAATGCACATCAGCCAATATATGTACATAACATAGAACATGAATGTGAACCTATGAAATAAGCATTTATATGAGCCTCACTCTGGGAAAGCGGGGTTTAATGCAGGTGCGTAAAGTGTTGTCCCAGATTAGCCTGTGCAGTCTGCACTGGCTAATTCGGTACAACACCTGCCACTTTAATGGTTTTTTTTGGTTGATAGGAAGTCTCTTCTTAGCCAAAAGCCAGTTTAGGCAGAAATTGTCATCTCTGAATAGCCTGTGTGGACTGCACAGGCTAATCGGGGGACAACATTTTACGTAAATGCATTAAGCTCAGTTCTCCAAGAATGCTGCTCATCCAGACATTCTCAAGTCCTTTTCCTGTGAAGAACCAGTTCTTGGTGTATTCAGAAAGAACATTCCCTGAGTGGGGATCGTATCAGGACCTCCAGAGTACAAGGCAGACACCATATCCATAACACTATCATTACCTCGTTAATTACTATAGTAATTGCCTTAAGTCTGAAGTTGATAGGATAAATGTTTTCTAGCATTCCATTCTCCATTTGTATTTCAGGGCCCTGTCCCAAAGGTTTTGAAGCAAGAACTGCCCGCTGTCTGGCCTGTGGTATCGGTCGCTATAATCCTGGAAATTACCATGGTAATGGAACCTTCACATGCACCCAGTGTCCTGAGGGGCTGTCAACCAGAGGGTTACACTCCACTACTATAACTGACTGCATACGTAAGAATGGTTATTTTGTTACTTTATTACCCCCAGACTCCTCCTGCAAGTAGGGGTTATTTTGTTATCACTGAGGGGTCAGTTGGTTTGTTGTTTGTAGGTCAGTTTGTCTGCATAAAATATTATAAGTTAGCTGAGCGAACTTCATCCACATTCCTCAAGTGATCTCAATGAAACTTGGCATGACAATTGAAGTATTTTATCACTTTGATGTGTTGATGTGCAAGAGACTTTGTTCATCTCTAATGATCCACACATTCCTGAGTTGTTTGTCCTGGAATATGACAGAACTAGCAATGTTCAAGGTGCCTATACCACGTGACTTTTTAAGATCTGTGTTGGTAGAATAATGTGCGACCCAGATAACATTTTTAAGGATGTCTTTTTCAGTAAAGTGCAACCGCGTGTTTGAACGGTTAGAAAAATGTTGGATCAGTGTGGGGACTTCATATTACAAATGTGCAGTTGCACTTTACTGAAAAAAATACTTATTTGTTAAAACAAAAAATCATGATACCTATAGAAAACTCTTACGAATCAGCGGGCTATCCACTTTATCCCATTAAAAATGGTGAAATATTTAAAAAGACATCCTTAAAAATGTTATATGGGTCGCGCTTTATTCTCCCAACACAGATCTTAAAAAGTCACGTGGTATAGGCACCGTGATGTTGGGGTTATTAGTGATGTTCTAGACAAAGTTAGTATTATTTTGGTCTTGGCAGTCTTATAACAGTATAATCTGCATAGGTAAAAGAATAATAAATGAGCATGGCTCTTGGAAAATGGGGTTTTATGCATATGCTGCGTAAAATATGTCCCAGAAAAGCCTGTGCAGTCTGCACAGTCTAACCAAGGATGACACTTCCTGCTGTTATTGTATTTTTCATTTAAAGGATTCTTAGCGAAAATCCAGTTTAGGGGAAAGTGCTATCCCTGATTAGCCTGTGCTGACTGTACAGGCTAATATGGGACAACCCTTTACACACATGCATTAAACCCCATTTTTCCAGAGTGTGGCTCAATTGTCCTTTGCCTGCACAAAGAATGGATTACTAAATTCCTGATGATGTTTTCAGAAATTTGCACAGCTGGGAACTATTCACTGACTGGATTGGTTCCCTGTGCACCATGTCCCAGAAATCACTATCAGCCGGGTACCAGGAGCCATAGTTGTTTCCCCTGCCCTAAGGGCACCTGCTCTCAGAGTGTGGGAACCAGTTCTGAGGAAGGGTGTCAAGGTAACACTGTCTGCTATTTAGGTCACTTTTCAAGAGGAAGATCACACTGAATAGATTCACATACCGGTGTTTGTTTTGTTTGCAGAAAGTCGGAATCATATAGCAATACACTTGTCCATCCATGAGTAACATTATTTACATTTTGAAATCCATAATGTAACTACATAATTAATCAATTAATTGATTGATTGCTTATCACTAATTTGAGCCTTGCTCTGAGAAAACGGGACTAAACGCATGTGCACAAAGTATTGTCCCAGATTAGCCAGTGCAGTTAACACAGGCTGATCATAAACTGGATTTTCTTTTAAAAAGACTTCCTTTAAATGAAAAATACCATAAAAGCGAAAACAGAGTTTTCGCAAAGAATTTAAGAGACTTTCTTTAAATAAAAAATACCATTAAAGTGGAAAGTATCGTCCCATCTGGTACAACACTTTACGCACAAGCATTAATCTCCGTTTTCCCAGAGCCCAGCTTAAATGTATGTATGTATAATAATTGGTGTATAACCCTTTGAGCGCTGGAACCGGATTTTGAAGGCCTTTGCAAACAGTTTGGATCCAGATGAGACGCCACAGAACGTGGCGTCTCATCAGGATCCAAACTGTTAGCTATTCTGATAGTATTCTTTGAAAAAAAACGAAGAAAATGCTAATTTTAGAAATTCAGCAGACGACATTTTAGCAGATGACAAATTTCCCAGCATGCATAGGGTTAATGTATGTTTGCTGATTTCAGCCAACTACTGCCCAACAGCCTGCTCTGTGAGCCCATGCAGGAACGGTGGCACTTGTTCTGTGGCTTATGAGTCTTACAAATGCAGTTGCCCCTCAGGTTTGTACACATGTGGTTTTGTAGGAATCTTCACTCTACGAAAATTTAATATTATGCAAACATTGTACATCGTTTTATTTTCCTGATTTAACAATGTCATGTTGTATATATTAGTCACACATGAGACAATTTGATTTGTTTGTTCCACAATGCAAATGAAAAACAAACAAAAAAAAGCAAAACATTTGAGTGTGTGGTGCATGGTTACTTTTGCCTTGTGTATTGATACCCAAAGTGAAGGGAAAATTGGCCTAAACCACACTTAATGCGCATGCATTAAGCCCAGTTTTCCCAGAGAGAGGCTTATATTTTTCTGTCTTTAAATACCATTAATATTCACAAAGCATTTCAAATTTCTTGTATAACTTCTGAAGTTACATATTTCTTTCTAAAACTGCGAGGATTTTTCTGTTGCTCTTTCAGGGTTCACAGGTCGTCAGTGTGACCTGAATGTTGACCCCTGTGATTTTTCGGATTGTCACTTTGGACACTGTGTCCAAGACCTGAACCAAAACAATAAAACATTGTGCAATTGCTCCCCTGGTTTCACGGGCTCAAGGTAACAATTATTTGATGTGATTGCTGGGAATTTTCACCGCTATCAACAGTTTTTCAATTATATGAGAGCATCATTTGACCTACTTATACTTTGGCTTGATCAATTAGTTGTTAAAGTGGTTAAGTTGCAAGCGCACATATTAATCCTACTGACAGCCTCCCTACTTCAATCGTAGTATGGGGAGAATGACTGTAGAAATTACTTCATGATCAATACCCACATATGTGGTCTGGCAGAGGTTTGAACTCATAAACCTGGCTTTAACAGTCAAGCCTGGCTTTAATAGTCAAGCCTGGGTTTAACAGTCCAGCCTGGGTTTAACAGTCCAGCCTGGGTTCAAAACAGTCAAGCCTGGGTTTAACAGTCCACTCAGCTAGCCTGGGTTTAACAGTTCAGCCTGGGTTTACAGTCCAGCCTGGGTTTAACCGTCAAGCCTGGGTTTAACAGTCCAGCCTGGGTTTAACAGTTCAAGCCTGGGTTTAACAGTCAAGCCTGTGTTTAACCGTCAAGCCTGGGTTTTACAGTCAAGCCTGGGTTTAACAGTTCAGCCTTGGTTTTACAGTCCAGCCTGGGTTTAACAATCCAGCATTATAGATAATTATATGATCCTAATAGAATTTTAATTAAAAAATGGATGAAATGCAAAAAGTGTATTATGTTGTATTTCTCTTGCACTGGAGGTTTTGTGTGAACATGAATTCATGTGATTTAAATATTATTTCACCTCATTTTATGTTTCTCTAATGTTGTGGGTCCCATTTCAACATTTTACTTGATATTGTGTGACCATTATTTCATGTCATATAAACTCTTTTCCAATTTTTTTACCCTCCTGGTGTGATGTAAACATAACTAAATGTTTTTGTTGCAAAGTAGACATCACATGCATATCATTTCATTTTCTTTACCACTGCTGGTTTGGTGTGAACATTATTTCATGTGATGAAATGTGAACATTATTTCATGTGATGAGATGTGAACATTATTTCATGAGATGTGAACATATTTCATGTTATGTGAACATATTTCATATGATGTGAACATATTTCATGTGATCAGAGCATATTTAATGTGATGTGATGTGAACATATTTAATGAGATGTGAACATATTTCATGAGATGTGAACTTATTTCATGTGATGAGAGCATATTTCGTGTGATGAGATTTGAACATATTTCATGTGATGAGAGCATATTTCATGAGATGTGATGTGAACATATTTCATGTGATGATAGCATATTACATGTGATGAGATGTGAACATATTTCATGTGATGAAAGCATATTTCATGTGATGATATGTGAACATATTTCATGTGATGAGAGCATATTTCATGAGATGTGATGTGAACATATTTCATGAGATGTGAACATATTTCATGAGATGTGAACTTATTTTATGTGATGCTTATTTCATTCGATGAGATGTGAACATATTTCATGAGATGTGAACATATTTCATGTGATGAGATGTGAACATATTTCATGAGATGTAAACATATTTCATCTGATGTGAGCATGTTTCATGTGATGTAATCATATTTCATGTGATGTGAGCATATTTTATGTGATGTGGACATATTTTATGTGATGTGAGCATGTTTCATGTAATGTGAGCATTTTTCATGTGATGTGAACTTATATCATGTGATGTGAATTTATTAAATGTATTTCTGCCACTGCAGGTGTTATGTGAACTTATTTCATGTGATGTGAGCATATTTCATGTGATGTGAACTTATTTCATGTGATGTGAATTTATTAAATGTATTTCTGCCACTGCAGGTGTGATGTGAACATTGACGACTGCATAAACCATGAATGTCTACGCGGTGGGAAGTGTGAAGACCTGGTGAATAATTACACCTGCAATTGCACGGTGAGCTCCTAGAGCGGGTAATATAAAGGCAAATCGGAATGGACAAAAAAATAAAATTAAAAGAGAACACAACAAAGACAGACACCATGTCTCCCAGTGGGAGGGTCCGTTTTCTTAATATTTCTTTAGTGAAACCTTGTAAGCACTCTAGAGTTCATATTTGTTTTGCAATCTTCATGAAACTCGCTCTGAATATTTGTTTTTATAATGTTCACCAAAAAAAAAAACTGCTCCTTTAACTATTGTGGATATGTTGTTGGAAGATAGTTTTTTTTACCCTTTGTTTACACATTTTGAAGACAAACATTACTCTCCAAATACTGAATTTGAACTGTATTGGCTAACATTTACGATTGAGAACAACTGCATGTTAAGAGATATGTAGTCCTTATATTTGCCTTAATTCTGAGTACTTCTTCTACACATTTGTAATCATGTTGTCTATTACTATACTAGGGCACTGGTTACCAAGGGAACAGGTGCATGGTGAAGATTGAATATTGCGGGAAGTTTGTTTGCGAGAATGGAGGGACAAAAATAGAGAGCGTGGATGGTTGCAAGTGTTCTTGCTCCTCAGGTGAGCTTGAATACTGGGGTTGACTTGCTCTGGGAAGAAGGGGCTTAATGCATGTGCGTTAAGTGTTGTCCCAGATTAGCCCATGCAGTCTGCACAGGCTAATCAGGTTTGACACTTTTCGACTCTTTTGTGTGGAATTTTTTGTTTGAATGAAAACTCTTCTTAACCCAGACTAGGCGGTAAGTGTCCCTGATGCAGACTGTGAAGGCTAATCTTGGACAACACTTAACGCACATGCATTAAGCCCTGTTTTTTCCAGAGCGCGACTGTGGGATTTATTATTCACAAGGGATCATAGGGAGTTCTAAACATAGTTAAATTGTACTGAAATGCGAGACATTTCACATCAAATTTGCTTTTTTGACATAAAATGCTATATTTATATTTATATAAGTATTTGCAAGTGTAAATATTTAAATACCTCACATAATTGTAAACATATAACTACCAATAAGATTTTTTTCTTATGGAGATTTCTTACAATGGACGTGGGCAACAATCATGTGGCGCAATAATGTTCTTCATTAATTATTTTTTAATAAGAATATTGTGTGAAAAAGATGTTGTTTTATAATTTACCAAAGCTCTACACAATCATGTTTTTCAGAAAAACAGTCACATTGTATTTGTAAGATGTGGTATTCAGTAGTTTCTTCCTTAAAATATGTGTGCAATAAATATTACTTTGCTGTCAATTTTCCAAGGTTGTTGATGATTATTGTCCCCTACCGGTTTCACCGGAGGGGACTTATGGTTTGCGCTCTGTCTGTCAGTCAGTCAGTCTGTCTGTCAGTCAGTCAGTCTGTCAGTCAATCTGTCACACTTTTCTGGATCCTGCAATAACTTTTAAAGTTTTTCATATTTTTTTCATGAAACAACATGGACAGATGGCAATATGGACATTATGCACATCATTTCATTTTATTCCTACGTCAAAATTATGGTTGCTATGGCAACAAATATATCAACAACAACAAAAAAATCAGACAATGGTGGAGCTGGTAGGGGACATCATTGCTTGGCAATAGTCTTGTTATAATATCATTCATAATAAATATTGTACCCACTTTTTCATGACTGTGTTAAAAAAAGTCCTTGTTTCTATTAAAGTGTTATTTTTTTATTGTATATAAGAGTTTATTGTATAGTTAAGTATGTTTGTTTCTTTTTTTCAGAATTTAATGGTTCCTTATGTGAACTAAGACGTGACCCATGTTCCAATTTCACATGTAACCTAGGGATCTGTCTGCTTAACAATAATAAGCCATATTGCATGTGTCAGGTTAGTTGGAATGTATCCATTGTGTTGTGTATTTACTTATTAATTTGCATACAGTGATCATCTGGGAATGAAAAACAGGTCACACAGGCATAATATCCAGTGTTTAATTTAAAATGAAAGCAATTGTAATTTATATTGGGAACAATTCTCGTGTATAATTTATTCTAATTTATTTCATGAGTATCAGGTTAATTTTATTGAGCAATAGGTTATTAAAAGCTTCACTGCCGATAATACCAAGAGCCATTACATTAAATGTAAGAACAATTATTATTAGCAGTATCAAGTTTTATCAATTATTTTATCAAGTCGAAATAAAACGTTTTACATTTTCGATGTGTCGAACTCTGTGGTTCTTGCGAGAAAGAACAATATTTCGGTCATGAGGTCGTATGATGAAATCAAATGCATTCTGAATGATAAACTCAAAAGCGTTTCTAATTGCTTAGATACACTTGGCGTCATATTGCCAAGAGACGATTACGCAATACTGAAAACTATTTCTCCGAAAATAATCTCGCATAATTTTTATTAAAAAATAATTGCTATTATTACATTAATTTAAGTAAGTCAAAATGCTAAGTGTATCCATCAAATAAACATAATATCAATAAACCATGTTGTTTATACATTTAAAATTGAAGATTATAGCAGTTAATCAAATAATAATCAAAATCTTGTATGATTAAACTCAAAACATAAACTAAAACACTACACACATATATTAAGGCCCTGTTTTCCCAGAATGAGGCTCATAAAATAAAACTACTTTTCATGATACTAGGCCAACTATACGGGTGTCCACTGTGAGACCAGTCTGCTGTGCAATGACAGCTACTGTAACAGTCTGGGGGTTTGTGTGAGGCGAGACAATGTCAATGAGTGCGTCTGCAACCCAGGTATGTTATCGACAAAACTGAGGCTCCCTTTGTGAAAACTGGGCTTAATGCTTGTGTGTAAATTGTCTTCCCAGATCCTTATCTGGGATGACACTTTCCTCTTTTATGGAATTTTTCGCTTAAAGGAAGTCTTTCCTTAGCGAAAATCCAGTTTAGGCGGAAGGTGTTTTCCCTGTTTAGTCTGTGCAGACTTCACAGGCTTATCTGGTGCGACACTTTATGCACATGCATAAACCCCGGTTTTCCTAGAACAAGACTTAATTGATGAAATCCTATGGGATGTATAATCAGGCCTGCTTTGTTGTCTGTACAATAGATTTTTAAGTGCATTAATGTTTTAACAAAACATGTCAGTCAAATAATAACATTTTTCCTATCATCAGGACTGAATTTAGAAAATAACAGCTATTATCTGTATTTTAACCTTGTTTTAATCAGAAAACATGAGCAGTGTAGTGACATAATTTCGTTTAGATTCAGGATTTCAATTGATAACATATTTTTATGCCCCCGTTGTGTAGCAAGGGGCCTGTCTATGTGTTTGTGTGTCTGTCTGTCCATCTGTCGGAGGTCAACCAAAAATGACAGGTTTTGTAGAATATCAATAATGCTTCCTGCAAAGCTTTTGACTTGCATGGATGTTGTTTATTTATGCTCTCAACATTTTCACATCACTCCCCATGTTTTGACCTATACAGTGACCTACTTTTTGACTTATTTAGAAGATCAAAATATGTATTTACTCAAATTGACGTTTCGCTAAACATCAATACTACCAACTAAAAAGCTTTGATACTTCCATTCAACACACAACACGCTAACATCACCTTACTGTCCTCATTCATTCAACACACTACACGCTAACATCACCTTACTGTCCTCATTCATTCAACACACTACACGCTAACATCACCTTACTGTCCTCATTCATTCAACACACTACACACTAACATCACCTTACTGTCCTCATTCATTCAACACACTACACGCTAACATCACCTTACTGTCCTCATTCATTCAACACACTACACACTAACATCACCTTACTGTCCTCATTCATTCAACACACTACACGCTAACATCACCTTACTGTCCTCATTCATTCAACACACTACACACTAACATCACCTTACTGTCCTCATTCATTCAACACACTACACGCTAACATCACCTTACTGTCCTCATTCATTCAACACACTACACACTAACATCACCTTACTGTCCTCATTCATTCAACACACTACACGCTAACATCACCTTACTGTCCTCATTCATTCAACACACTACACACTAACATCACCTTACTGTCCTCATTCATTCAACACACTACACGCTAACATCACCTTACTGTCCTCATTCATTCAACACACTACACACTAACATCACCTTACTGTCCTCATTCATTCAACACACTACACGCTAACATCACCTTACTGTCCTCATTCATTCAACACACTACACACTAACATCACCTTACTGTCCTCATTCATTCAACACACTACACGCTAACATCACCTTACTGTCCTCATTCATTCAACACACTACACACTAACATCACCTTACTGTCCTCATTCATTCAACACACTACACGCTAACATCACCTTACTGTCCTCATTCATTCAACACACTACACACTAACATCACCTTACTGTCCTCATTCATTCAACACACTACACGCTAACATCACCTTACTGTCCTCATTCATTCAACACACTACACACTAACATCACCTTACTGTCCTCATTCATTCAACACACTACACGCTAACATCACCTTACTGTCCTCATTCATTCAACACACTACACACTAACATCACCTTACTGTCCTCATTCATTCAACACACTACACGCTAACATCACCTTACTGTCCTCATTCATTCAACACACTACACACTAACATCACCTTACTGTCCTCATTCATTCAACACACTACACGCTAACATCACCTTACTGTCCTCATTCATTCAACACACTACACACTAACATCACCTTACTGTCCTCATTCATTCAACACACTACACGCTAACATCACCTTACTGTCCTCATTCATTCAACACACTACACACTAACATCACCTTACTGTCCTCATTCATTCAACACACTACACGCTAACATCACCTTACTGTCCTCATTCATTCAACACACTACACACTAACATCACCTTACTGTCCTCATTCATTCAACACACTACACGCTAACATCACCTTACTGTCCTCATTCATTCAACACACTACACACTAACATCACCTTACTGTCCTCATTCATTCAACACACTACACGCTAACATCACCTTACTGTCCTCATTCATTCAACACACTACACACTAACATCACCTTACTGTCCTCATTCATTCAACACACTACACGCTAACATCACCTTACTGTCCTCATTCATTCAACACACTACACACTAACATCACCTTACTGTCCTCATTCATTCAACACACTACACGCTAACATCACCTTACTGTCCTCATTCATTCAACACACTACACACTAACATCACCTTACTGTCCTCATTCATTCAACACACTACACGCTAACATCACCTTACTGTCCTCATTCATTCAACACACTACACACTAACATCACCTTACTGTCCTCATTCATTCAACACACTACACGCTAACATCACCTTACTGTCCTCATTCATTCAACACACTACACACTAACATCACCTTACTGTCCTCATTCATTCAACACACTACACGCTAACATCACCTTACTGTCCTCATTCATTCAACACACTACACACTAACATCACCTTACTGTCCTCATTCATTCAACACACTACACGCTAACATCACCTTACTGTCCTCATTCATTCAACACACTACACACTAACATCACCTTACTGTCCTCATTCATTCAACACACTACACGCTAACATCACCTTACTGTCCTCATTCATTCAACACACTACACACTAACATCACCTTACTGTCCTCATTCATTCAACACACTACACGCTAACATCACCTTACTGTCCTCATTCATTCAACACACTACACACTAACATCACCTTACTGTCCTCATTCATTCAACACACTACACGCTAACATCACCTTACTGTCCTCATTCATTCAACACACTACACACTAACATCACCTTACTGTCCTCATTCATTCAACACACTACACGCTAACATCACCTTACTGTCCTCATTCATTCAACACACTACACACTAACATCACCTTACTGTCCTCATTCATTCAACACACTACACGCTAACATCACCTTACTGTCCTCATTCATTCAACACACTACACACTAACATCACCTTACTGTCCTCATTCATTCAACACACTACACGCTAACATCACCTTACTGTCCTCATTCATTCAACACACTACACACTAACATCACCTTACTGTCCTCATTCATTCAACACACTACACGCTAACATCACCTTACTGTCCTCATTCATTCAACACACTACACACTAACATCACCTTACTGTCCTCATTCATTCAACACACTACACGCTAACATCACCTTACTGTCCTCATTCATTCAACACACTACACACTAACATCACCTTACTGTCCTCATTCATTCAACACACTACACGCTAACATCACCTTACTGTCCTCATTCATTCAACACACTACACACTAACATCACCTTACTGTCCTCATTCATTCAACACACTACACGCTAACATCACCTTACTGTCCTCATTCATTCAACACACTACACACTAACATCACCTTACTGTCCTCATTCATTCAACACACTACACGCTAACATCACCTTACTGTCCTCATTCATTCAACACACTACACACTAACATCACCTTACTGTCCTCATTCATTCAACACACTACACGCTAACATCACCTTACTGTCCTCATTCATTCAACACACTACACACTAACATCACCTTACTGTCCTCATTCATTCAACACACTACACGCTAACATCACCTTACTGTCCTCATTCATTCAACACACTACACACTAACATCACCTTACTGTCCTCATTCATTCAACACACTACACGCTAACATCACCTTACTGTCCTCATTCATTCAACACACTACACACTAACATCACCTTACTGTCCTCATTCATTCAACACACTACACGCTAACATCACCTTACTGTCCTCATTCATTCAACACACTACACACTAACATCACCTTACTGTCCTCATTCATTCAACACACTACACGCTAACATCACCTTACTGTCCTCATTCATTCAACACACTACACACTAACATCACCTTACTGTCCTCATTCATTCAACACACTACACGCTAACATCACCTTACTGTCCTCATTCATTCAACACACTACACACTAACATCACCTTACTGTCCTCATTCATTCAACACACTACACGCTAACATCACCTTACTGTCCTCATTCATTCAACACACTACACACTAACATCACCTTACTGTCCTCATTCATTCAACACACTACACGCTAACATCACCTTACTGTCCTCATTCATTCAACACACTACACACTAACATCACCTTACTGTCCTCATTCATTCAACACACTACACGCTAACATCACCTTACTGTCCTCATTCATTCAACACACTACACACTAACATCACCTTACTGTCCTCATTCATTCAACACACTACACGCTAACATCACCTTACTGTCCTCATTCATTCAACACACTACACACTAACATCACCTTACTGTCCTCATTCATTCAACACACTACACGCTAACATCACCTTACTGTCCTCATTCATTCAACACACTACACACTAACATCACCTTACTGTCCTCATTCATTCAACACACTACACGCTAACATCACCTTACTGTCCTCATTCATTCAACACACTACACACTAACATCACCTTACTGTCCTCATTCATTCAACACACTACACGCTAACATCACCTTACTGTCCTCATTCATTCAACACACTACACACTAACATCACCTTACTGTCCTCATTCATTCAACACACTACACGCTAACATCACCTTACTGTCCTCATTCATTCAACACACTACACACTAACATCACCTTACTGTCCTCATTCATTCAACACACTACACGCTAACATCACCTTACTGTCCTCATTCATTCAACACACTACACACTAACATCACCTTACTGTCCTCATTCATTCAACACACTACACGCTAACATCACCTTACTGTCCTCATTCATTCAACACACTACACACTAACATCACCTTACTGTCCTCATTCATTCAACACACTACACGCTAACATCACCTTACTGTCCTCATTCATTCAACACACTACACACTAACATCACCTTACTGTCCTCATTCATTCAACACACTACACGCTAACATCACCTTACTGTCCTCATTCATTCAACACACTACACACTNGGATCCAGACATGTTCCACTTACACGTCTGGCCGTTATCCAGCAATCCCTCCAGAAGAAACGCTTTTCTGTCAGGGCTTCAACTCTCGTTGCCTCTGCAAGGAGAAAGTCCACCAGAGCAGTCTATGATGCTCGCTGGAAACTCTTCTCTAATTGGTGTGTTCGAGGGAAAATTGATCCCCTCAATCCCTCTGCTAGACGCATAGCGGATTTTCTCATCTATCTCTTTGATGATAAGAAACTTTCTCTTAGCTCCATCAAAGGATACAGATCTATGCTTTCGCATACATTGGCTTTTCGTAAGTCACAAGTCTGTGCTGACCCAGCCATTTCGGAACTGATCCGAGCCATGGAACTTAAACGTCCTGTGACTCGTTCTCTTACCCCCAAATGGGATTTGGCTTGTGTTCTTGGATCGCTTACTAAGGCTCCCTATGAACCCCTTAATCAGGCTTCTTTACAGTTCCTAACCTGGAAGACCGTTTTCCTTCTTACCATGGCTTCATCCAAACGTAGAAGTGAAATTCATGCTCTTTCTATCGAAGATAGCCATCTTCGTTTTGATTCCTCCGATGGCTCCGTCACTTTGTTGTGTCAGCCAGGATTCCTTGCTAAAAATCAACTCCCCTCAATGGCTTCTAAACCCTTCAAGGTCCCAAGTCTTTCTAGAACTTGTGGAAATGAAGATGAAGATAGACTCCTCTGCCCTGTCAGATCTTTGAAGTTCTATCTTAGTAGAGTTAAGTCTATTCGAGGCTCTCGCAAGAGACTCTTCATTCCCTTAAAAGGGGGGGGCGATGTGTCTGCGGCTTCTATTTCCCGTTGGGTAGCCTCGACTATAAGACAGGCTTACTCTTCTCTGTCATCTAGGGATTCATCCCTTTTTAAGATCAGACCGCATGAATTACGAGCAATGTCGGCTTCGTGGGCGTATATTAATCATACCCCACTCTCTGACGTGCTTCAAGCTGCTTTCTGGAGGAATCAGACCACCTTTTCATCTTTTTATCTTCGTTCTCTGGAGTGCCAACAGGACAACTTGTATTTGTTGGGCCCCCTTGTGGTTGCACAAACGGTAATATCTTCTACGGCATAGGTATAATTACGCATGTCCGTGAATTAAGTTAATACCGTACTAACGAAGATTAGCTGAGAACCCGAGACATGGGTTCCGCTGTGATGGGGAGATATACGCGAACCTTCCCGCCGCAGCTGCAAATTCAGCTATAAGATAGCAGGTAACGTATTTATGCTATTAAAACAAATTTTTTAAGTAAAATTCATTTTAATAAGTAAATACTTACCTGCTATCGTTGAGTCCCACCTCCCACCCCGCTCTTCTTCGCCTAATATTTATATATTTTTATATTATTTATTGGAATAAGAATGACGTCATCAGTAATCAATAATGCATTGTGGGTACTCGGTACTCGGTTACACTGCACTAAGTGCGGCCGATAGGCCTATTGAACTGTATGGTTAAAGCGACTTCCCCAGAAAGATTTTCTTCCGGACAATAACTATCCTGCGGAATGAGTAGCTATAAGATAGCAGGTAAGTATTTACTTATTAAAATGAATTTTACTTAAAAAATTTGTTTTACAAACAGCCCTTGTTTTCATAGTAGTTAAATAACAAAACAGGCATGGCTTCATAAATTCATCTTTAAAAAAAAAAATGTCTCATATGTTACTTTAAGTTTTCTTCCCATTTATACATTAAGAAATATTCATTTATACAAGTTTCATATTGTGTTAGGTTCTTTCTTCAACTTCAAGGTTTGTGTTTGATATAAAAATAGGTAACCGATTTGTTGAAATAGACATAAATCAGACCAAAAAATTTTGGTTGCGACCAGTTTTCCAGAAATGCCTGTATTTGCATAAAATTTATTAGCTAATTCACATTTTTATGCCCCCAAAGGTGGGCATAAAGCACTGTCCGTCTGAAATTCCATCACACTTTGTGTTTAGGTTTCAAAAAATGTGGAAAAACACCTAGCGTTTAGGTTAAGAAAAATGTGGAAAAAGGGGGCATATGTCATCCTATGATAAATATATATGTTGAACAATGTTATGATTTTTCCCAACAATATAATAAACAAACAATTAAAAAAGTTAGCAAATTGTAAATTTCCTATTTTTTAGCCAAGGGAAATATTATCTTATTTTTGATATCATGTAATGTTAAAATTGTGTTTTATTTTTTTTACATTGCAAGTCATATGTGCTGTAATTATTGGACATACACATTCTGGGATCTGTGTTGTGGTTAATTTCAACAGAAGCAATCAATGTAATTTACACTTGACATATATGAAAACACATTTTTTCTAGTTCCAAAATTCACAAACTTTTCAATGTCGCAAACTAACCCACTTTTATTGCATATTCTCAGAGTGCATATGAGTCTGGCTCTGGGAAAACAGGGCTTTATACATGTGTGTAAAGTGTCATCCCAGATTAGCCCTTTGCATGCTGGGAAATTTGTCGTCTGCTAAAATGTTGTCTGCTAAATTTCTAAAATTAGCATTTTCTTCGATTTTTTTCAAAAAATACTATCAGAATAGCATACAGTTTGGATCCTGATGAGACGCCACGTTCTGTGGCGTCTCATCTGGATCCAAACTGTTTGCAAAGGCCTTCAAAATCCGGTTCCAGCGCTCAAAGGGTTAGCCTGTACAGTTCGCATGAGGGACAACATTTTCTGCCAAGACTGGATTTTTGTTTAAAAGAGACTTCATTTACAAAAAAAATTCCATAAAAGCAGAAAGTGTAGGCTCGATTAGACTTAGACAAATCTGGGACGATTTTTTTTTGTACGCACATGGATTAAACCGTTGTGACTAAAATGGGATCAATACCAGCTTGAATTCTATCATGTCTAGGTGAGACTTGCTCAGAGAGAGTGGACGTGTGTGCCAGGAGGCCATGCCTGCATTCAGGAACATGTGTGCCCCGGGACGACCATTATATCTGTAACTGCAGCAACGGGTTTGCAGGACCAAACTGTGAGGTTGGTTCCTTTCTTATATATATATATCAGAATACTTATTAATTTATTAGAGCTGTGCTCTGGGAAAACCGGGCTAAATGCGTGTGCGTAAAGTGTTGCCTCAGATTAGTCTGCAAATGCTAATCCGGGACAAGACTTTTGTTTGTTTTAAGGAGATCTCTTTTTAAACGAAAATACAATTTTAATAAGCTTAAAATGTCCCACCTGATTAGCCTGTGCAGGCTGCACAGGCTTATCTGGAAAAATAATTTATGCACATGCATTAAGCCCCATTTTCGCATAGTGTGACTCATATATTTTAATATTTATTAATATATTTAGTAAGACTTATTGACATCTACAGAAATTTCAAGTTGTCTGTTCAGTATTTGCCTTTTCACATTTCATGTTTCTTGTTTCCAGTTGACCACGTGTTCTTCTATACCATGTTTGAACGGGGCGACATGTCAGGTGACTGGTTCCATGAATTACACCTGCATGTGTACTGCAGGCTTCACAGGGATGCTGTGTGAACAGAAGATCAACTTCTGCTTGTCAAACCCTTGTGGAATGCGGGGCAGCTGCCTTGACCACCTCAATGGTTTCCAATGTCTGTGAGTACACTAATGCACCTTGCTCTGGGAAAACAGGGCTAAATACATGTGCGTAAAGTGTTGTTGTAGATAGCCTTTTCAGTCCGCACAGGCTAATCAGGGATGAAACTTTTTGCTTAAACTGGATTTTTGCTTAGAAGAGACTTCTTTTAAACAAAAAAAATCATAAAAGTGGAAAGTGTTGTCCCTGATAAGCCTGTGCAGACTGCACAGGCTAATTTGGGACGACACTGTATGCACAAGCATTAAGTCTCTTTTTTCAAGAGCGAGGCTTAAATGCTTTGGGCTATTCTCGGTGTTATAGCCTGCTTTAATGATAGCTGACCATCATTCCAACATACCGAACAACTTTCAAAGTATAAATATATAAAAATATCCTTAAAATAAATATGTTAATTTTTAAAATAAAAGTTAATTTCAATAAAGCTATATAAGCACACATTAGATATAGTTATGGCATCATTAAATTGATAAAGCAATACTAAGTTTAATCTTGTTAAGCACAACCAAGTTTTAAACTTGTAAAGCACAACCCAGTTAAAACGTAAATGTGTAAAGCACAACCAAGTTTAAATGTGTTAAGCACAACCAGGTTTAAACTTGCAAATCATTAAGCCCTGTTTCTCAGAACATGGCCTTATTGACAAGCATAATATTCCATGTGCACTGTATATTGTACAGGTGTGACCACGGGTGGAGGGGCCCATATTGTAAGGATCCTGTGTCCCCATGTCTGACCCGACCATGCCAGAACAACGGCACATGCATGGAGACCCAGGCAGGAGTGAACTACACGTGTACTTGTCCACCAGGTAGTATTCAGCCTTTTGTTGCTTTTCCCCATTATTTGATGTGGAAGGGAATAGCAGGGCAAATTAAGACTGAAAGCAGAAATTTGACTTTGTGAATAATTCCTGGTTCCAACATTACAGACTTAGTTGGATTAAACATTCAGAAATATATCCGCCTCCGCTCCTCCAAATCTACGATTAATTTGTACACCATCTTATAATTTAATAATCCATATGATAAAACCTATGCAAACCAAAGATGACATTTCCAATATCACTGTAATGGTTATACTTTGCTTTTCTTTAGATTACAAAGGCTCTGATTGTGAGTCCATCATATCTGCGTGCCAGTCCAATCCCTGCCTCAACGGGGGAACTTGCAGTGACTTTGACCTAGATACCAAGGTTGAAGGTCGCAGTTACACGTGTGTCTGCCTGCCTGGTTACCATGGTTACACGTGTGATGAGAACGAGGCTGTGTGCAATTGGACATGTCAGAATGGGGGCGTGTGTGTGGCGGAGGGCAACACTACAGTGTGCAACTGTCCTGCTAGATTTATGGGAATCCACTGTGAAAAAAGTCAGTACAAATATAATCCATTACTTCTCAGATATGCACTTTGATGCTTTCATAGTCCCTTAAATTAATCAAAATAAATAAAAGACCTTTCTTGCTAGCTTCAAGTTTTAAAAGCCTCATTTCCAATCCTTAGGTACTGATGGAACATAGTTTTAACTCAAATAATTGTCTTGCTGTACCACTATCATGTTGTATTTTTTTCCCAAGTATTGGTTTATCTAATTGTGTAAATATGTATATATGTGTATCGATTTGCAAAGTCATGTGGCCAAATAGCAGACTTTTTTGAAGATTTGTGAAATGAAGCAGCATCTTGTAAGTCACAGTGATATATTTGAGCCTTTCTCTGGGAAAATGGGGCTTAATGCATGTGTGTTAAGTGTTTTCCCAGATTAGCCTATGCAGTCTGGGACGACATTCTCCACATAAACTGGATTTTTGTTTAGAAGAGACTTCCTTTAAAACAAAAATTCCATGAAAGCGGAAAGTTTGTTAACATTTATTGATTCATTCTAGAGAGACCCCACGATTATGAGATGCTGATTTCACAAGGGAGGTCCTTCCAATGTCACGTGGATCGAGACCTGGGTCACCATGGCAACATGAGTGTCTGCGCCTGGCTGAGGCAGAGGTCATTGGGCAGTGACTCTGTGTTCCTACGGTTGCTTGGTGACAGGTAGGAAAAAACATCAACAAATAAAAGCCAAGGGAAAGGATATAACAAAGTCAGTCTGTCTGTCTGTTGTTTTGTGTCTCATACACAATAATACTACGTCATGTTAATAATTTTTGTATCTTTCACTTTTGTTTTGTTTCTTGCATTAACTTGTATTTCTAACTTGTAATATACTGGTTTTATGTCATGCATTACAGGGACAGAACTCTTTTAGAGATGTCAAGAGATGCAGTGAAAGTGTCATTCTGGCAAGAGGAAGCTATTCTAACAGTGCCTACAAAGGTTGACAACTCTGACTGGCACCAGTTGTGTGTGGTGTTGTCTAACCTGACTGGGCACTGGATGGTGATTGTGGACGGATCCATCCATCACGCTGGGAAGTCTCAAGTTGGGAAACTCCTCACAGGGTATATATTGAGATTTATGATTTGCCATTGTGATTTGGGTTTCAGCTGTGCTCTGGAAAAATTGGGAATAATGCTTGTGCGTAAAGTTTCGTCCCAGATTAGCCTTTGAAGTCAGCACAGGCTAATCAGTGATGACACTTTACGCATAGACTGGACTTTCATTTAGAAGTTACTTCCTTTAAACAAAAAATCCATAAAAGTTCCTGATTAGCCTGTGTGGACTGCACAGGCTAATCTGGGACAACTCTTTACACTTATGCATTTAGTCCTGTTATCCCAGAGCGAGACTCATTTATAACACCTTTAAGGTAAATCTCTGACCAACAAAGATTAAAAAAATGTTTTTACAAGAACATCTCCGTCAAATAATGATGTCCAGGCTTTCTGTTTTGACTGTCAATCAAAACCTGTAGATTGTTCAATTCTGCCAGGGATAATAATTTTTAAATATATATTAAAACTGCAAGTTCATGAGCTCTGACATATCCTTTGATATTTAAGAATTGGTAATATTTATGTTATTTAAAAATAACCAAGTGCACCAATAATGTTGGAAAAAATGCTGTCAAATTTTGTACAGAAAAAGTAGAATTGTCGTTGAATTTAAACAAGAAAATTTAGTGGTCTACCTGACATGGCTTACCTTAAGTTTTGTGTTCTTCCTCTACAGGGTCAAGGTCACAGTTGGCAATCTTGACAACAGGCCAGACTTCCAAGGTCAGATCTCTGGAGTTAATGTGCATGGTGCTTATCTCCTCGCAAGTGACCTTGACCGCTCATCCTGTAACAGCAGACAGGGTGATCTGATTAGCTGGACAGAGTTTGAGTCTTGTGTCCATGACAATGGCAGTTCTGTGGCGCCCGCATCGTGCCCTGTCTCCAAGTGTGTGCGGGGTATGGACTGTGGAACTGTGAGGGCTATCCAGGGTATGATGTTTGCATCTCATAATGGGTCACTTGCAAGATAACGTCAACAAATGATTTTGTTTATGAAGAATATATGCTTAAATTGTGTAATATTTCACTGTATAATAGAGTGTATGTGACTGTAATTATTTTTTACATCATAACAAACAAATTTCAACTTTGTTATACCGGTAAAAAGTAGAAAATATTATACATTTTAATAACAATGAAATAGTAAGTTAAAATAATAAATATCAAAGAAATAGAAATCGTGTCATTTATACTGATATGGCATGTATTGAACAATTATGTAATTTTTTATTTCACTTCAATGATCAGAAAAAACACAGTTCATATTTAATTGATTAATTAAAAATACCACAGCCTGTCTTCCATTTTATCAACAGTCATCATTTCCAAGAACATCAAAAACTGGTATATATTTCAAAATGTTTTTTCCAGATAAAACCAGCCCGGTTGTGAAGAACTGTCCGGGAGACATTATCAGGGTCATCTCCAACGGTGACCGGCAGGTGACTGTCTCATGGTCAGAGCCCCGTTTCCATGACAACCAGGCCCCTGTTACGGTCAATCAGTCACATCACTCCGGTGCGTGCCTAAGATATCTTGGAGCTTATGCATTATTAGTTGAGATTACATTTGGTTGCATAAGTTTTTGATGGCACTTTTCAAAATACATATATGGTGGCATTTATATCTAAATACATTTATTGGAGTACTTATCTTAATACAGTTATGGTGACACTTCTCTTAAGATCTGTTATGGTGGCAATTATTAGACAGCTCAGGTGACACTCAACTTCAAAACGTTTAAGTTGCACTTATCTTGATAGTATTATGATGGCATTTATCTGAACATGGTTATGATGGCATTTATCTTAATTAAGTTTTGATTGCATTTATCTTAATATGGTTATGATGGAACTTATCTTATGGTGACATTTATCTTAGTAAAGTTATGCTGGCACACATCTAATATGGTCATTGGGGGGTTTAACTTAAAAGGGTTATTGTGACACTTACCTTAATGATGGTTATTACTTTTATATTGTCATATCTTTGCTTGTTTGAGTATGTTTGGTGTCACTTTTCTGAATATGGTTGTGATGGAACTTACTTTAAACTTAGCTTAAATGGTTATAGTGGCACCTGTCTTAATATGTTTTGGTGGCACTTATTTAAATGCGGTTTTGATGGCTGTTTTTTTAATATGGTTATGATGACCAACTAGCTCAACTGGTAGAGCGCTTGACTACAAATCTGAAGATTGTGGGTTAGATCCCAGGCCTAGCCACATGAAATCCTTTCTGTGGCCATTCTCCCTCTACCAAATTCAAGTAGGGCAGTTGTCAGTTACTGTGTAATTGGTTAACAGACAGCAGTGTTATGACTGAAATACTGTTGAAAACAGTGAAAAATCCAGCCAAACAAACAAACAATCAAACTTTCTTTAAACTGATTATGGTGGCACATATCTTTATATGGTTCTGGTGCCACTTATATCTTAATGTGGTTTTGTTGGCACTTATCTTAATATGGTTTTGGTGCCACTTATATCTTTAAATGGTTTTGTTGGCACTTATCTTAATATGGTTTTGGTGCCACTTATATCTTAATATGGTTTTGTTGGCACTTATCTTAATATGGTTTTGTTGGCACTTATCTTAAAATGGTTTTGTTGCCAGTTGTATCTTAAAATGGTTTTGTTGGCACTTATCTTAATATGGTTTTGTTGCCACTTATATCTTAAAATGGTTTTGTTGGCACTTATCTTAAAATGGTTTTGTTGGCACTTTTCTTAAAATGGTTTTGTTGCCACTTTTCTTAAAATGGTTTTGTTGCCACTTATATCTTTAAATGGTTTTGTTGGCACTTATCTTTCTAAGGTTTTGGTGCCACTTATATCTTAATCTGGTTTTGTTGGCACTTATCTTTCTTTGGTTTTGGTGCCACTTATATCTAAATATGGTTTTGTTGGCACTTATCTTTCTAAGGTTTTGGTGCCACTTATATCTAAATATGGTTTTGTTGGCACTTATCTTTCTATGGTTTTGGTGCCACTTATATCTTAATATGGTTTTGTTGGCACTTATCTTTCTATGGTTTTAGTGGCTCTTATCTTACAATTTTGTGTGGCATTTATTTTACTATGGTTTTGATGGCACTTATCTGATTATGTTTTGGTGGCTTTGAATCCAATTACATTTTCTTTCATTCTGCTCCTTCCTCTGTCAAGCATATGTGACAGAGGCTTACTTCAAATGTTTCAACACGCATTGTTTTTCTTTTCAATTTGAATGCCTTATGTTAATTTTTAGCTTTAGTTTTTTCATTTATAGATTTTTTAGACAGTTTTTAATAATGATCGTTTGATCAAAGTAAAAACTTTGTCTGTAGCACATTGGTATCTAGGTGTTGAAAGTAACAATTCTAACCTCCTTAGAAAACTGGGCTTAATTCATGTGCATTAAAGTGTCATCACAGATAAGCCTGTGCAGTCTGCAAAGGCTAATCAGGGATGACACTTTCTGCTTTAATGGTCCAGTTTACCCATAAAGTGGCTCATAATTTATGAGTTTTCATCTTTAGCTTTACCTTGATTACAGGTCAGGAATTCACTTTTGGAGAGTACTTGGTGACCTACACGGCTTTTGATCCTTCTGGAAACATTGCCATGTGCACTTTCAGGATATATGTTCAAGGTAAGAGGATGAGAATTGAAGGAATCAAGAGAAATTCTATGCAGTTTTCTTTCTGATCAATTTTCATTTAAATCAGAGTTTTTAAATAGTAACTTTTAGAGATTCTCGATCTTTCTAAAATTTGTACAAAGTTGATAATCTGTTTTATCATTATTATATCATAGTATCCAATCATCATGTCCACATTGATGAAATAACAGCCTGTGGTATAACCCTTTAAGCGCTGGAACCGGATTTTGAAGGCCTTTGCAAACAGTTTGGATCCAGATGAGACGCCACAGAACGTGGCGTCTCATCAGGATCCAAACTGTTTGCTATTCTGATAGTATTCTTTGAAAAAAAAATTGAAGAAAATGCTAATTTTAGAAATTTAGCAGACAACATTTTAGCAGACGACAAATTACCCAGCATGCAAAGGGCTAAACTTAGCAGTGTGGTCACCTTGTTGAAAACAGCAGCAGTGTGGTCACCTTGTTGAAAGCAGCAAATATGTGCAGCATAGTGACCTCATTATATTTTTTTCATGACATCATTTTATGTTTTTCATGTGTGGTTGTTAAGCCATTATTTTTAGTATATTTTAAAGATCTGTGAACACTGCCAAATACAATTATGCAATATAAAAACTTCCATCAATAAACAGTGCCATACAAAGGTTAATTACAATAGGGAGGCCCTAAAATAAGTAACATTGGTGTAAACACGTTATTATACAAACATTTTGCAACTTTATAGCATCTAAAAATTGTTTCACAATGTCATCTTGTTTCGTTTTACGAATGATCTCGAGTTAGGATCGGTTTCATTTGGTTGACGTTAATTTGCATAATTTGGATCACACTTGCCGGTGCTTTCTATTAGGTCTGTATGCTTTTATAATTTACAACGGGCAACTTCAAAATCATGGGAAAACCCCATTCTTTTCTTGACACAGTTCCATTCAGTTATGCATTGCCTCACATACACTTTCATTTTTGCACGCCCTCTTTTCTCTTTTTTTCTTGCTGAATCACAGGAATGTCCTCGCTTGAGCTCTGCAATTTTCTCATTTATAACATAATGATTATTCATGAGAACAACGTCATGCTTCCGACGCTGCCCCAAGCCAATCTCTTGTTCGCTTGTAAATGTCCATACTGGGGGACATATTGTTTTTGCCCTGTCTGTTGGTTTGTTGCTTTGTTGGTTTGCACAAACTTTAACATTTGGCCATAAGTTTTTCAATATTGAAGATAGCAACTTGATATTTGGCATGCATGTGTATCTCATGGAGCTGCACATTTTGAGTGGTGAAAGGTCAAGGTCATCCTTCAAAGTCAAAGGTAAAATATATGGGTCAAAATCACTCAAAAGGGGACATAGTGTTTCACAAACACATCATTTGTTTATCGGTTAACTTTATTTTACAAAGAATTTGTTGATTTCGAGCATTTACAGATCTTTAATGACATAAAAATATATAAATTGTTGGATAAATAAAATACCAGATAAGTGTCTACTAAGTTTATTTACTAGGCACAGAATCACGAACCACTTGCCACAGCTTGTGGTTTATATTTTTTCGAAGCCTCACTAAATAAACTTATCTGTATTCAACACTTACCTACGATTCTGTGTGAGCCTCACTATGGGAATATGGTGATTTATGCATGTGTGCAACGTTTTGTCCCAGATTAGCCTATGCATACCACACAGGCTAATTTGGGGCGACACTTTCCGTATAATCTGGATATTTGCTAAGAAGTGACTTATTTAAAAAAAAATATAGAAGCTAAAAGTGGTTTCCTTGATTAGCCTGTGTGGACTGCATTGACTAATCTGGGAGGACACTTAACGCACACGAATTAAGCCCGGTTTTCCAGAGGGAGGTTCATTTCTTTATTTAATCTTCTGATAAATTTATCTGCAATGACTGGATGTTTTTTTCAGCTCATCATTGTCTGGAGCCTGAAGCTCCTACTGGGGGTACAATGTTATGTAAACCAGCGGGGAATGCTGGGACGGTTTGCTCCATTTCCTGTCAGCATGACTCAGCATTTCTGGAGCCGGTTCCCAGCCAGTACATGTGTGGACAGGAAGGAGTCTGGGACCCACCCAGGGGCAGGACTTTCAAGTTTCCTCAGTGTTCAAGTAAGTATCATTTTTATGTTCATTTATCATATATGAAAACTGGCTTAAAGCGGTAAAATTCTTCAGGGCTCGACATAAACTTTTAAATCGAAAAGCGCAGTGGGACCTATTCCCTAAAATTTCCTTTGTCCTGATAAAAAATTACTTGTCCGGACCTTAAAATGTAAATATGGAACATGTATGTAGACATATTGTAATAAAGTTTGTTTTAAACATCAGTTTATAAATATGGCATTTAAAGTAGCATGGGCCTTTATGTAATCTTTCAATATAATTACCACAAACCAATGATACAAAATAACTTACAATCTATTTACTCTATTGTATCTCATAATATTGTTACAGGAGCATTAATAGTTAAACAAACAGCCTTTTATTGTGCATAACAACAATATTCATATATAAACATACCAAAATGACTAGAACTTTGGATTATCATGAATATATGAAAACAAAAACCTTTACATAAATTAACTGCAAGTGAGAATTACATGGCTCTTCCAAATATAAGGGAACTCAGTGACATTGTTGTGAATTGGACTATATGATTTACTTTCATTATGACACAGAATGGTATAGTACAGTGTGTAATTATTAGAATAACTTGGGCTTTATTCATCATTAAAAGCTGAAATAAATTGAAACGAAGATATCAGATATAGTCATGAAACTTGTTATACACAGAAATAGCATTGTGATGGTAACATACACTACCTTTGGTGTCACCACAGGTTAATTGTCTGTCGAATGTTGAAGTTAAATCTGAATATAGCTCTGAATTACACAAATGTTAAAGGTATATACAAATCGTTGTCTTAATTATTTCACAAAATATTCACGATTAAAAATAATTAATGGACATTTAGTCGATTTCCAGCGCTTATGGAAGTATTTAGTACTATTGAAATTTGAATAAGTTTAGAACATAATATTATAAAATGAAAAAAATTGTTGTGAACCACATGCTTAGCAATCACGGAAATTACAATTTTATTGTAGGTTACACATCACCAATACTGACCTACTCAGGAAGCCTAATTGTGATTGGTTCGTCGGACGGATCATGCACAGACTCTGAGAAGTCACGTGTGGCATGCCTGGTTCTTACGAGGGCGAGTAAGTCAGGCGTGACGGGCAGCCAGTGCACCCAGTGTTCTAGCGTAGACTGCGACCTATCAGCCATCAGCGTGGATTGTTTGGTTGCTCCTATTGCAAAGCGATCCACACAACCAGTCCAGTTTCACGTGAATTTTGCATTTTCTCAAAATAGGTATGATACTCTTTATAAAAAAAAAACACTCTCATATGATCCTCATTCCGGGCTTAATGCATCTGCATAAAGTGTGGTCCTTGATAGCCTGTGCTGTCAGCACAGGCTTATTGGGGACAACACTTTCCGCCTAAACAGGATTTTTTTTTTTTTTTTTTAAAGAGACTTCCTTTAAACGAAAAATTCCACATTACTCATATGGCTTAAGCCCAGTTTTCGCTGCTCATATGTTCATGTCTTGCTTACAATGTAATTATTTAATTCATATGGATTAAAACTCCAAATTATTCTTATTGGCCAATGATCAATCATAACTAAATAATTATTTTTTAAAACAAATAGGAATGCTATAAGTGTTCACATTATTATAAATGTTCACAATGTTATAAGTGTTCACATTATTATAAGTGTTCACAATGTTATAAGTGTTCACATTATTATAAATGTTCACAATCTTATAAGTGTTCACATTGATCTTCAGCTCAGCCACAGTTGATTCAGAAGTCGCCATGAATGTGTTCGAGTCCTTGTTAAAAAATGGCATGGGAGATTTCATAGTGCAAAATCTATCAATGACAACCAACAGGAGCTGCGACATCGGACAGGTCTTGACTGGCAACAAATGTGGTAAAATCAACATTCTATAATAAATATGCTCACCGAGTTGTCTATAAACAAAGTACAACATTATGCGACACGTGTTATGGGGAAATGGGTCTTAAGACATATGTAGCCAGAGTTGCTCTGGCCCAACCTGCACAGTAGCGCAGTCTGGTCAGAAGGTTCCCTGTCTGCCTATGAGACCACAAAACCTTGCATGATTTAATAGCAGATAAGGTAGCTCCTGAACAGACTTGTCAATTGTGCAGGTTAGTGTGGAGCTATGCTTGCTGCATATGATATGGCAAAAGACTTGCTTTTGGATGATGCAGCTCATCTCTTAACTAATTATTAACAAATACAAAAATAAATCTGGATGGCGCGCTTTGGAGAGTAAAATATTATTCTTTTGGCAGTTGCTTAAAAAGTCCTGGGAAAAGTGTGCTTCATGCATGTGCATGAAGTGTTGTCCCAGATTATCCTCTGCTGTCTGCACAGGCATCCCAGATTATCCTCCGCTGACTGCACAGGCTTATCTGAAACCACACTTTAAGTGCATGCATTAAGCCCAGTTTTCCCATAATGAGGCTCATTATGTTTGTTCAAGTTCATTCTCCAGTCCTTTCAACCTGATGTTATTTGCAGTGAATTGTGGGAAGGGGTATTACTACGAGGCTGGCGAGTGTCTCCGCTGTCCCCAAGGGTCGTATGGCGAGAAAGAGCGCCAGTATAATTGTACGAGGTGTGATCAAGGGAAGACAACCCTGAGTAACGGCTCAGTGAGCCAAACAGATTGCTTCTGTAAGTTTGTGGGGCGATCGAGGCTAGACTTCTAAAAGCTTTGAATGAGAATTCAATTCAAATATTTGAAGAAATAAACTTAAAAATAAAATGCTCAGCTTGCAATATACCTTTATGTCAGTATAATTATGATATCTTTAATAATACTGGTTAGTATTTGTTATACACTGTTTAAAGGGAAGAAGTGAAAAACATTTAAAATCATTTAGTGATATTTTTATATGTTTAAACATTTGAAACATTAAATGCATGAATATTGTGAATGAGATAATTTTCACCATGGCTGATATGTTCCAGTGAATTGTACCGCGGGTCACTATGAACTGGATGGCCTCTGTGAGGAATGTGAGGTTGGTACATACCAGCCTGGTACCGGCGCCAAGTCTTGCCTCCCTTGCCCTATAGGCTACACCACACTAACAACTGAGGCTACACAGCAGGAACAATGTATTGGTAAGGGGCGGCTGTGTTAGTTTAAACGTAGCTATTTAGCTTGATTGCAGAGAAAACTTTGCCTTTCTCGTTAGAAATTGAGCCCCTTTTCACCAACTTGTTCTTAGATTTAAGAATAAAGAAAAGTCTTAGACTAAATAAAAAACCTCAAAGTTTGCATGTATATAGCCTAAAAATATTGCTTATATCATTAGCATATTGTCCGTACGGAAGCATTTTAAAATGAAAGGTGTAAACTGCCATGCTAGACTTCAAGTAGTTTTAGTACATGAACCTTTTTAGAATATTCTATATTTTTATGCCCCTGAAGGTGGGCATATAGTGATCGCACTGTCTGTCTTTCCGTCCGTCTGAAATTCCGTCACACTCTGCGTTTAGGTTTCGAAAAATGTGGAAAAATACTTTTCGTTTAGATTTACAAAAATGTGGAAAAAGGGGGCATATGTCATCCTATGGTGACAGCTCTTCAGTTGGTGAATACGGGCCCAGTGCTTTATTTGTTTGGAGAAAACCTTAAGAAGACTCCGAGAGTGGGTATTGAACCTGCAGCCGTTGTTTAGCTAGGCTGCCAACATATATACTATTCCATTATGTCAGCTGTGGTGTATCAGTTTTCCATTTGGTATGATCAGAGGATTAAACTGGAAAAAACCATCGTTTGCTAGATCAAGCTGTTATGATACGTTCCCACTATTATTATTCCACAATTGAAATCGTGGTCTTAATAGTGAACATTTCAAGGTGAACTTAACAGATCATATAGAGTATTAACTGATCTTGAATTGTTGATCGTGTTTATGATGGAATTTTTTTTCACTGTTCAAACAAAGTATACGAAACATACCATTAACTGTGCTCAATTGTTAATTTGGGTCATGTTAGCAAATGGTATTGTATCACAACAAAGCGCAACAAATCTAAATGCTGGTGATCGCATTGGAACAATTGAAGTGTGTAGTCAATTAGGTCGGACTCTCATCGATAACACAATCAATTTAATCATGAAAGATATAGCAACTATAGTTTTATCATATCAGTAACACAATCAATTAAATCAGGAAAGATATAGCAACTATAGTTGTATCATATCAGTAACACAATCAATTAAATCATGAAAGATATAGCAACTATAGTTGTATCATATCCTACTGAAGCACATTGATTCTTGATAAACATATAGTTACGTATCACCTTGTACAAGAACGTTCTTAATTGGGGAATCAGATCATGGTAATCATGTTTAATTAAGACCCATTCTTTTAATAATTCCAAAGTCACTCCCATCTGACATTATGTAATCTATCTGAACTGGAGATCATACCATTTCATACATTTTTCTCTATCTCTGATTCATGTGCATTTTCAGCCGTTTCGCAGTGCGCAGTGTGTGGTGATGCTTCCACGTGCGTATCCAAGGGAAACCAGGTCACATGTCAGTGTCAGCAGGGATACACATGGAGGGACAACTCTTGTGTTGGTATGAATATAAGCTTGATTTCTCAGCCAGGCCTGGCTAGCTCAGTTGGTACAATGCTGGGCTGCTAATCCTGGGATCTTGAGTTTGTATCTCATTCGAGCCATGTAACTTGAGTTACGATTGGGAAAGACTTTTTTAATTGCCATTTTTTCCTTACATTTAACTAGACAATTTGTTACTACTTTCAAAGGTAAGTGCACTAAGTACTGGTAAAGGGTAAGATTGTTAGGAGAAGTTCAAGTAGGTTATTGATATGCCTGAAATACTCTAATCAAACAATGATCAAAAGAACAACATCAAACAGTATATTTGTTTTGGTAAAAGTGTGAAAGTTCATTATTAAAGGGAAACAGTTCTGTTATTTAACCCTTTCCTGCTCAGAAGCAAAGGGTAAATAGTCATATATGCATAAAACCAGAACAGCCTGCAAGTAACTGTTTGTTACTCATCAGTACCCGGTATTTTATGTTGGAAATGAAGGCTTCAAAACTTGTATCTTTGGTCTTAAATTGTATTTGGTATTTTAGGGAACTACAAGTGGAACAATTTGTTTCTGAGTGGTAAAGTGTTTAATGTTGACAATACATGACTTTGCTATAAAGAAGAAAGCGCTGATTGTTGTTTTGTTTCGCTGCAGATGACTGTAAAGCTGCGTGTGTACATGGAAGCTGCCACAAGGACACATCTGGGAATTCTGTCTGCAAATGTGACGCAGGGTACCAGGGCCTGAAATGTGACGAGAAGCAAGGTAACTTCCTGCAAAGTACTGAAACATTAAAATTTGAGCCTCGCTCTGGAAAAACATGGCTTTATTCGTGTGTCTAGACTGTCAGCCCAGATTAGCTTTTGAAGTCCGCTCAGTCTAATCAGGGACGACATTTTCCGCGTTTATCCTTTTTTATACGCCCGTATAAAATACGGGACGTATTATGTGAAACCCCTTGGCGGCGGGCGGCGGGCGGAAGGCATCACTTTGTCCGGACTCTAATTCAAATTGTATTCATCCGATCTTCACCAAACTTGGTCAGTAGTTGCATCTAGTTGATATCTAGGTCAAGTCCGAATATGGGTCATGCTGGGTCAAAAACTAGGTCAAAGGGTCAATTAGTGCATTTTACTTTGTCCGGACTCTAATTCAAATTGTATAAATCTTATCTTCACCAAACTTGGTCAGTAGTTGCATCTAGTTGATATCTAGGCCAAGTTCGAATATGGGTCATGCCAGGTAAAAAACTAGGTCATAGGGTCAATTAGTCCATTTTCAACAGCGCCACTTTGTCCGGACTCTTATTCAAATTGTATTCATCCGATCTTTACCAAACTTGGTCAGTAGTTGCATCTAGTTGATATCTAGGTCAAGTTCGAATATGGGTCATGCTGGGTCAAAAACTAGGTCAAAGGGTCAATTAGTGCATTTTACTTTGTCCGGACTCTAATTCAAATTGTATAAATCTTATCTTCACCAAACTTGGTCAGTAGTTGCATCTAGTTGATATCTAGGCCAAGTTCGAATATGGGTCATGCCATGTAAAAAACTAGGTCACGAGGTCACTTAGTGCATTTCAAGCATTTAGCATGGTGTCCGCACTCTAATTGAAGTAGTTTTCATCCGATCTTCACCTTATTTGGTCAGAAGTTGTGTCTAGATGATGTGTAGGTCAAGTTCAAATATGGGTCATGCCGGGTCAGAAACGAGGTCATCAGGTCACTTAGTGCATTTCAAGCATTTAGCATGGTGTCTGCTCTCTAATTGAAGTAGTTTTAGTCGGATCTTCACCTAATTTGGTCAGAAGTTGTGTCTAGATGATTTGTAGGTCAAGTTCAAATATGGGTCATGGTAAAGTTATCGAGTTGTCCAAAACCTTCAAACGGGCGTATCTTGTGACAGTTTGGCACTCTTGTTTTTTTTTTTAAAGGAAATCTCTTTTTAAGCCAGTTACGGTGGAAAGTGTCATACCTGATTAGCCTGTGCGGCTCGCAAAGGCTTATCAGGGGCCATACTTTACGCACATGCATTAAGCTTGGTTTTCCCAGAGCAAGGCTCAATTACTAGTGGATACACCTTGCACAAATCATTCTCAATTATTGAACCATGAACATTTGTAGGTCATCTTTATTTGAAGAGCGTTGAAGGGGCATTAAGTGTTTTCCTGGGCAATGGGTCCGAGTCTGTCTGATATTTAGTGGTGTCATGATTAGTCTAGACACAGGTCTATGTTCAATTGGTAAGCAAACAGTATAGTGTGATATTGTGTGACAAATTGTGATAGAGTGTGATATTGTGAAGCTTTATTAATTACCTTTCAAATATATAAAGGAGACCTGACATCAGTCCATTGAACAAGTGTCTGCTGTAACATGTTTGCCATCAAACCGAGGTACAAACACTGTGTATGTTGTGAGCCTTATTGTCACACACAACTTTCTCATGCAACAGTGATTATCAAAATTGAAGAAAATAAACAGTTAGTCTCGTTCTGGGAAAACTACACAGGCTATTCAGGGACAACACTTTCCGCTGTTGTTGTTTTTTTCTTTTAAAGGAGGTCTCTTCTAAATGAAAATCTCGGACTGCACAGGCTTATCTTGGATGACACTTTACGCACATGCATTTAGCCCAGTTTTCTCAGAACGAGGCTCATTTATTCTGACTGTGTTTCCTCTCTGTTCAGCAGGCCTGACGACTGCAGTCCTCGCAGCCATTGGAGGCAGCACGCTGGGCCTGGTACTCATCCTGGCAGTCATAGTGATCTTGTGCTGTAAAAGGTATGACTTTACCAACCCTAACGCAAGATATGATCCTAAGATCCTTAGCTCATAAATATTATTTAAGCTACAACATGATTGTTAAATATTGTAGTTTACATCCTCTGGTCAGCTCTACCCTGTTACTTTAAAGTAACGCAAGCTTTCATGGTCTGATTAGTGGAATGGGTAAATCCTGACTAGAATATGCAAATGCGTAGACTGGTCAGGAAAAATGCTGGCCAAATATGTCATAAGACCCGTTTTCGCATGACACAGCTCATACATCCTTACATGCTTGTGTATGTAAACTAAATACAGAGTGAAACCTTTCTTAATCGAACAGTACCAGGAGTGGGCCTATTCTTTGGTTGTGAGGGATGTTGGGTTAATCAAGGTTTTGAAACAATGCAGTATTCTTTCAATATGAACAAGCTGTTTTACAACTTTATTCAACGATTAGAAAACAGCATGTGCTAGATATAATAATGTACTTATAGAATTGTTTATATTTTTAATATTATTAATAAAATATATATTTCATACACAACACAATATTTTAAATATACATCATCAATAAAGCATTTCATGATTTACATAAAGGTTTAGACATGTTTATGTTTAAAATTAAAATAAGGAATAAATTGTCTACAAAAGTAACTGTTTTATTAAAAATATTAAACGTTTGTAACAGCTTTAAAGAATATTTTTACGAATGGCATGTTTTTTATATCAAATTAATTAAACTTTTGGTGGAAAAAAGGAACTGTATGTTATTTTCAGCATTTTCAGCAATCCCCTTAGGGTTCGATTTTTTTAGATATAAAAATAGAGTAAAATAAACTCAGACTTGAGGCAACTGTTTGGTTTTGACAGGTTTGGTTTAGACAGGTTTTACTCTGCTTGGAAACCAACATATTTTGTTGTTGGGGGTATTGAGATACATTCTAACTCTTAACTCTTACTGACATTTTTGTACAGACATTTTAAAGGCTACAATCAGAAAGACGACAACAACAGCAGCATTTATCGCCGCAACCTGCGCAACAGCTTCCGGGCTTTTGCCCTGCGTATGAGCCCCAGGTGGGTAGAAACCGAGTCCATGGCTTCAGAGGGGAACCAGCAAATACGCCTGAGGCATCTGGGTCATCTGGGTCAGTATTCTGTGGAGCGTGACCCTAGCGATCGCCTGAGGGGCCTCCCACGAGACAATGGTAGCGACAACAGTACCGTCACCAATACTAGCTACTTTTAACTTAGTCATTCCATTTGGAGTGTTGAGTGTTAATCTAGCGTATCACCCAATCTAGAGTATCACCTGACCCCATTCATAAGCTTGATTTTACTTCTACATCCAAAACATTTAGCCAATGGAAGTCAAAGCTCAAATGTAACAAGCATTCTCATTGGTCAATATTTTAAGCCAGTTAATTTTTAATACAGGCCTAAGAACGTTTTGAGAAATTGGGGCCAGAGAGTGAGAGCTTTCTCAGTCCAGGGGGACTGATGTTGAAATATTTAGCAATTGCAACATTCAATGAACTGAAATTGTAACACAATAAGCATTTAGCAGGACCTTGTATTTATTAATTACGAAAAATGGCCTAAAAAAGGGACCAAATTAAGCAATCATCATCTCAAAACCTTCAAATAATTTCATAACATGATTCATGTATTAACGCACGGTTTCATAACTTGTTTTTGAATGATATAACGTGATATGAGCAGCGTAATGCAAAAATGGGTCTTATGGCATATGCAGCTAGTGTAGCTTAAGGCCAGCCTGCGCATTGGCTTATTAGGGGGAGGAGTTATCGTGCAAGGTTTTGTGGGCTTATTAGCTGACAGGGTAGCTCTTGACGAGCGTGTGCAAGGACCAGGCTGGTCTGGAGCTATTCTGGCAGCATATTGCATAAGACCCATTTTCGCATAACACAGGTGATATAAAGCTCATTGGAATTCATTTTCATGTATTATTGTTCATTTTGAATCTCCTAGATGTGTTCTAGTTTATAGTTGTGTTTATACACTTTGGTGCAGTTCATTTCGTTTCTTTTACACAAGTTACATATTTCTTTACCGGTGAACATTTATATTGATACAATTTGTTTGATATGTGATGACAAGTTAGTTCTATGTTCCCTGTTCAACATTATCAATGGTATTGTTGATACCCATGTGTCAAATTAAGATGATTCTGTCAGACTATTGTTACATAGAATGCAGTGTTATGTAGGTGTAGAATCAGTCCTCACAATATTTATTGCTTTCATGTTGATATACATTGCATTTATTATGCAGTTTATGTGTTCACTGACTAGCGTATGATGATCTCGGACTTTCATATTGTAAGAAAAACATTGACCTTGATTATATTAAATCTTTGACCTTGATCATGAAAATAATCATTGACCTTGATTATGAAAATAATCGTTGACCTTGATCATGTACATAGGGATTGACCTTGAAATTATTGATAGTAATTAACCTTGATTTTCGAAATAAAAATTGACCTTAATCAATTAATTAATTAATTAATTAATAAGTAATCATTTACCTTGATCATATAGATAATCATTTACCTTGATCATATAGATTATAATTTTTTCTGCGCATATTAATACATATTTACTTTGATCATAAAAATAAACATTTTAGTTGATTATATGAATAATCATTTACTTTGATGATATGAATAATCATTAATTTGATGATATGAATTATCATTTACTTTGATGATATGAATAATCATTTACTTTGATCATATGAATAATCATTTACTTTGATGATATGAATAATCATTTACTTTGATGATATGAATAATCATTTACTTTGATCATATGAATAATCATTTACTTTGATGATATGAATAATCATTTACTTTGATCATATGAATAATCATTTACTTTGATCATATGAATAATCATTTAATTTGATGATATGAATAATCATTTAATTTGATGATATGAATAATCATTTAATTTGATGATATGAATTATCATTCACTCTGATCATATGAATAATCATTTACTTTGATGATGTGAATTATCATTTACAATAGAAAAAATGATTTACCATGTTGATAACAGATAATCATTGTCATTTATTATGTACATACTTGTGTATGTTTATATTAGCTGCCAAAATGCTGCAATATGCTGCCAACAAGCCCCAGACCAGTCTGCACTACCACAAAGTCTGATCAGGAGCTACCCTGTCCACTAATGAGACTGTGAAACCTTGATTGACTTAATAGCAGACAGTGTAGCTCCGTACCAGACTGTACAGATGCGCAGGCTGGTCTGGAGCTAGGCTTGCTGCAGATTGTATATGAACATTTTTTTCGCATGGAGCGGCTCATGAAGTGTTTTTTTGCCATGTTGTTGATGATATTAGTTATTTATATTCAAGTTCACATTCCAGAATGTTCCTTGTTTTGCAAATAAAGAAATACACCCGTTTGCTTAAGAATTGTCCTGTTTTATGTGTGTTGATAAAAACAGAATAATTATAAGAGATGTGTATTAAAGCATCCAGACTTTTTGGATTATCCAATAAAAGTATCAGATTTTGTCTATGTTGAAATTTGTCTTTGTTAGACAAGAGGGCCATGGGCCTTTGGTAAGGCCCTTACCATAAACCCGCCTTAATTTGACCTTGTGACATAGTTTTTTTTATCTCACATGACCAAGTTTCGTAATCAGCCGAAGTTTCACTTGGGAAAATAAATTCAGCTTAAAGTGTTTGCAAGGTTTCACTGTAGACAAATAACGAAATCTGCCCCGACCCCTGGAGGCCATGTCAAATGTTCTAAGCAATTTTCATTGAGATTGGACTAAATAAGTGACTTAAAGTGTTATCACGCTTTTTCCTTACTTTGACCTGGTGTCCTTTTTTTTTTGTGTGTTTTTGACCTTGACATGACCCAGTTTCGAACTCGGGCAAGTATCATTAGGAAAAAAGTTCTGACCTTATTTCATATAGATTGGACAATAAATGTGGCCTCTAGAGAGTTAAGAAGGTAAATGTTGAAGACAACAAGCATATTGAGATAGTACTCAAACGAGCTAATGAGAGAAACACTTAAAACTGAAATAAAAATAAAGTGCTTTTAAAGGGCTGTTACATTGCATTAAGCATAAATATAACATTTTGTAAATGAGCTTCGCTCAGGGAAAATTTGGGCCTAATGTACGTGTGTGAAGTGTAGTCCCAGATTAGCATGTGCAAAAAGAACACAACACAATCACTTGTTGAAAAATGTATTCAATAAGTTCATGAAACACCATGTAAGAAAAGAGTAATAACCATGTCAACAGCAAGATAATAAATATATAACAGCAAAGTGTAAGCATGCATGCCTATAACATGTCCTTTCAGCAAATAAACTTGGTTGCTACAAGTGGTCTTCTATTACAAATTTTAACATATCTTTGAACTAAAATTTTCAAACAAATATGTAAGCCATTTAACCCTTTGAGCGCTGGAACCGGATTTTGAAGGCCTTTGCAAACAGTTTGGATCCAGATGAGACGCCACAGAACGTGGCGTCTCATCAGGATCCAAACTGTTTGCTATTCTGATTGTATTCTTTGAAAAAAAATCGAAGAAAATGCTAATTTTAGAAATTTAGCAGACGACAAATTTCCCAGCATGCAAAGGGTTAAAGCCATTTCCTAATTCACTCAAGATATGAGCCTCTCTCTGGGAAAGGGGGCTTCATGCATGTGCAAAAAGGGTCATCCCAGATAGCACAGGCCAATCAGGGACACCACTTTCGGCTTTTATGGAATCTTTCGTTTGAAAGAAGTCTCTTCTAAGAAAGAATCCAGGTAAGGCAAAAAGTTTTGTCCCTGATTAAGCTGTGCGGATTGCACAGTCTAATCTGGGATGACACTTTATGCACATGCATTAAACCCCTTTTTCCAGATCGCGGCTCATATGTAAGCTATTTAAAGCTGTTACCCCATTCACTCACAATATATATAAATATCACATTTAATTGCACTTCCTGGTTTACAACCACCTCAGTTTAAAATGTATACTTGTATTGTTTTACAGGATATTAAGTAATAGATTTTATACAAATCTTAAGTTGAAGAACAACAATTTTAGCATTTTGGGACCTCAATACATTCATTTTATACAAAAAGAAAAAGTTATCATTGAAAAAAATAAGTATTTACATTCATTTGAACAAATGCCCCTTTGAAATGCATTTAATTATTCCATATAGACAAGGGCTTCAACATACTTTTTTCAAATACAGTGAACAAATTCATGATGATATGAGAATAACAACTGCTTAAATATGAATATTTTACACCAAAACAATGAATGAGACAAAAACTACAGACCAGTAATGACATTGAATGAAAATAGGCAAAATATTGTTACAATAATTTGTGTTGCATGACTGAGTAAAAAATAACTGATTAAGAGTACTGAATAAGAAAGAAATGTAGAGCAACACACTAATTAAGCAATGAGACATTTTACATGAAATTTTCGTTATTGAAAACAAAGATATGTCTTAATGTTATAACTATTCAAAATATAACAATTTAAAGCAGATCAAAGTATTGAAACAATACATGACTGTATATCAAGAGAAAATGAGACAATTGTTAACCCTTTGAGCGCTGGAACCGGATTTTGAAGGCCTTTGCAAACAGTTTGGATCCAGATGAGACGCCACAGAACGTGGCGTCTCATCAGGATCCAAACTGTTTGCTATTCTGATAGTATTCTTTGAAAAAAAATCGAAGAAAATGCTAATTTTAGAAATTTAGCAGNTTTTTATTGATATCTTTAAACATAATATTCAGATGTAAATTATGGTTTATGTAAATAATACTTAACTGTATGTTTATATATGTGAATATATATTTGCTTTATTATTATATTGTATATATCTTAAATCACAGAAAAGTGGAAGTACAGAGTAAATATATGATGATTTTAATGATCATTCAATGACACAAGAAACATTAATTCAACTGAGTAACAAAAAAAAACACTTGATATAAACAATACCTTTTCACCCGCTGTCAATAATTCCTCAATATATCTTGACGCGAAGTGTTCTAAACGTCTAGCATTACTGCTGTTAATATATTCCCTACTTGACTTGTCCTCGATGTAATTTGTAATGCAAACAAACGACGATGGCTAATTACATATATAAATTATACTCGAGCCCTGAGTTGGGCTTGCAATAAAAGTTTTATTGTTTGTTAACATCTTTGTCTACAGCCCACTCTGTGAAGTGGTTATGAAGGATTAGTACAATGTATTAAAGGCTGAAACTCGAGGGTGAATATTGCTGCTAACGTGATATGCGATGATTATTAAGAGCCTCGTTCTGGGGGAAAATGGGCGTTATGCATGTGCGTAAATTGTCGTCCCAGATTAGCCTGTGCATTCTACACAGGCTAATCCGTGACGATACTTTCCACCTAAACCGGATTTTCGTTTAGAATAGACTGCCTATTAACGGAAAATTCCATGAAAGCGGAAAGTTTCGTCCCTGGTTAGCCTGTGCGGACTGCAACGGTTAATCTTGGACCACAATTTACGCACATGCATTAAGCCCAGTTTTTCCTGAACGATGCGTATTTGTTAAACGAACAACGCTATCAACGTGTTTATGTTAACCACTTGACGATGCACAAAATATGCACGTGCCTGGGCGTAGCACAATAAAATGTAGTTCTCATGCAATTTCAAAATATTCATTATTTCGTGTTGTTTGCTTTCAAGATGTTAACATTTTCATTGCTTATCGGTAAATAAACAAATATTTCGTTTTTAGCTAACTTCTCTCGTTCACTCCCCGACCCACTCGCTTTAAAGGGACCTGTCCACAGTTTATCAAAATGAAAATTTTTCAACTTTTTGTCACAGATGCAAGAAATAAATGAACTATGTACATCAGTTTGCGAAATAACAATAATGACGCATACTTGTAGTGAAAATACACGTTCGTTTACGAAAAATCATCGTTAGAAATTGATAAAATTATAAAGCGTCTCAGACGCGAAACGATTAAAAAAATCAATTTCTTTTGTTATCGTTAAATTTTGTAACAACACGTAGATGGTTATACAAAGTACAAAATAAATGGCAACCCATGTGAAGACGGATGGTCAGGTCCGAAAATAATGTAGTCGTAAAAACTCAACGACGACCCGAACATAAACTCTGAATTACACACAAACACACGTGAAGACGGACGACTGAGTGGTTTCGGCGTTTTGCTTTTACTCCATGGGACAGTGGTTCGAGCCCTGGTGTGGTTAACTTTTTTTCTCCTTTTTTTTACTTGTATTCTTGTTTTTATATTTTCGCTTTTTAGTTTTGATGTTTATATTTATAAATTTAAAGCATTTAGTGATAAACTTCAAAACATGCCAAAATCTGTGAACAAACAACGACACGTCGTTATTATTTTGAAGTATGTAACTGATGTATTCCAAAAAGGAGTAAACCTTTGTTTTCCGCTAGATAAGCCTTAGGCTCATCGAAATACTTTTTTTTCAGTTTTCTGGGTAGAACCAGTACCCGCTGTCTTAAAAAAAAATCTCCCATCAATGCTGTCTGAGTGTGGATCAAACATAGCTCAATATAGGTCACATTAAGTCTGGTTAAGTGAGTTTGGTGTTCGATAAATAAATAATATTAGCCGCGCTCTGGGAAAACCGGGTTTAATGCATGTGCGTTAAGTGTCTTCCCAGATTAGCCTATTCACCATGTGCGTACAATATCCTCCCATATTAGCGTGTACAGTCCGCACTTAACCCTTTGAGTGCTGGAACCGGATTTTGAAGGCCTTTGCAAACAGTTTGGATCCAGATGAGACGCCACAGAACGTGGCGTCTCATCAGGATCCAAACTGTTTGCTATTCTGATAGTATTCTTTGAAAAAAATCGAAGAAAATGCTAATTTTAGAAATTCAGCAGATAACATTTTAGCAGACAACAAATTTCCCAGCATGCAAAGGGTTAATGTATATGCATTCAGCCCGTTTTCCCAGAACGTGACTCATAAAATAATATTAGCATTATTATAATAAATTCATAATTCTTTTTTTTAACAATATTATAAACATAAACATGAACAGGCATAGAAATTTAACCTAGAAATATGATTACATTGCCAGACGCCAAGTATGTAGGGCTTTCAAAGAAAGTACATCAAGAACTACCAATAAATATTTACAAAAGCACAGCTCAAAATATCTCAGCTGAAAACAATGTTCTCTTTTCTGTAAATCTCATGTCAATCCACCCTGGTATCTGACCCAAATTCTGCCTGGCTGTTAACATAACTCTTGTAATTTACATTCTACCTAACAGACATGTTTTCTCTGGTAAAAAAAATGTGTAGGGCCAAACAACATTATTTGAGCAAAGTTCTGGAAAAACTGGACTTAATGCATGTGCACAGTGCAATACTTTCTACCTACACATTTCGCTAAGAAGAGAGTTCCTTTAAATGAAAAATTCCACAAAAGCTGAAAGTGTCCTCCCTGATTAGCCTCTAAGGACCACACAACCCTTTTGAACATTCATCACAGAATATGCGCCTTGTTCTGTGAAAACTGAGCTTAATGCATGTGCTTAAAGTGTCGTCCCAGATAAGCCTGTGCAGTCCGCACCGACTGATAAGGAAAAAACTTTTGCTTTTATGGAATTTGTATTTAAATGAAGTCTCTTCCAAACAAAAGTCCAGTGTTGGCAGGAAGTAATGTCCCTGATAAGTCTCTGCAGACTGCTAAGCCTTATCAAGGACGACAGTTCTACGCACATCCATTAACCCTATGAGCGCTGGAACCGGATTTTGAAGGCCTTTGCAAACAGTTTGGATCCAGATGAGACGCCACACAACAGGATCCAAACTGTTTGCTATTCTGATAGTATTCTTTGAAAAAAATCGAAGAAAATGCTAATTTTAGAAATTCAGCAGATGACATTTTAGCAGACGACAAATTTCCCAGCATGCAAAGGGTTAAGCCCAGTTTTCCCAGAACGCAGCTCATATGAACATCAAGACAGGTTTAATGTACTGAATTTCTCCCAGATTGCAGACATTGTTTATTTACCAGAACCCAACATTTTGCCTGTGATGTCTGATAATTTGATTACAACTCGGTATGGGGGCTCTATAGCAGAGGTGGCAGGTATCCAATTAATGTTAGGAATCTACAATCTTGGTAAAAANCAGCCTGCGCGCACTCAAAACACATACACATATGTCCACACGTGTACAGCACTGCATTGACGGGTCGTTCGTAGCAGACGTTACACTCGTTGTTCTCATTGTCCCCTATAGGGTCACTAAATGAGCTGGGGATTGGGGGCATGGACTGATGAACAGGTGTATGGGTCATAGGCGACCCAGGCACAAGAGGCACAGCAGGTTGACTGATGCTCCGTGACAGTGTTGGGGGCGATTGACCTTGACCTTGGACTTGACCCCCAAGGTTCAAGGTCAGGGGTATCATGGAGAAGCGGTGGTGGGACGGCGGGGGAGGCAAGGTCACCATTAGGGCACTGGACGTTGACCTTGACCTTGGCATGGGGCGTGGCGGAGGGACGGGCGCCAGAGGTGCGATCGTTACACCTGCAACACAGATCATAACACTTTTAAATATAGAAGAAAATTTTAACAATTTTAGCAATCCAAATAAAGTGAAATATTATTCCAACATGACATGCCACTTGTTATCTAAACACATTGACAAAAATAAACAATCTAACTTCATTTGCTTAAATTTTATTGTTAATTTTAGCACAAAACAAACAAACAATATATGTTGAATGCTTGTCAGAAATCCATTGAGGCACAATTTAAAAATGTTTGTTGTTTTAATGGATCATGTGACATCTTCTGTATTTAACCATACTCGTCGGAGAAAGCCCAATCATTCTTAAGTACAACTTACCAATCATTTTATTGTCTGTGCATTGCAGTACATTTCAAAGGAAGCCCAGATATTCCTACCGGTAGTACAACTTACCAATCATTTTATTGTCTGTGCATTGCAGTACATTTCAAATGAAGCCCAGATATTCTTACCGGTAGTACAACTTACCAATCATTTTGATCTGCTGTACATTGCCATACACATCAAAGAAAGCCCAGAGCGGTAGTGTGCGGTCCACATGCATCAGAGTGGACACCTTGTGGTTATTTCTCCCATACTGTACCTCCCCTGAAAGGAGATTACAATATTAGGCTCTCTCTGGGAAATATGAGCCCCTCTCTTGGAAAATGGGGCTTTATGCATGTGTGTAAAGAATCGTCCCAGACTAGCCTAAGCAGTTTGCACAAGCTTAAAAGGGATGACACTTTCCCCTTTTATGTAATTTTTCGTTTTAAAGTCCCTCCTTGAACAAAAATCAAGTTAAGGCAGAAAGTATCTTCCTATATGGGTGATCAAGAGCTACTTCCATTAATGAGGCCACAAAACCTTGCGTGACTTAAAAGGGGACTAGACAGCACAGATGTGCATGCTGGTCGGATGCTAGCCTGGAAGCAAATGGCATAAAATCCATTTTCAAATTAGGTGGCTTATATAATGGCGATATATGAAAGAGGACATGTTAACCCTTTGCATGCTGAGAAATTTGTCGTCTGCTAAATTTCTAAAATTAGCATTTTCTTCGATTTTTTTCCAAGAATACTATCAGAATAGCAAACAGTTTGGATCCTGATGAGACGCCACATTATGTGGCGTCTCATCTGGATCCAAATTGTTTGCAAAGGCCTTCAAAATTCGGTTCCAGCACTAAAAGAGTTAATATTTGTGATGTTCAATGAATGGAAATTAATGCTTGAACAATGACTTGGGAGGAGGTTACACAATCCATGGCAAATATGGATTAGTTTAAGTTTAAACCTATTTTTTTAGCTCGATTACATTGAAAGCCTATGGCTTATATGAAATGCTCTTGAGTCCATTTCCTGGGACTAGAACCAGTACTTGGTGTCTTTTGGGGAGCTCTAAAGAACGCTCCCCCTGTGGGGATCGAACCCGTGACCTCCCGATCGCTAGGCGAACACCATATCCACTACGCCATGTCGACCTTTTGAAATATGGATAAGCTCATGTATATGAGCCTTGCATTGGGAAAAAAGGGTTTAAAGCATGAGCATAAAGTGGAACAACACTTAACCCTTTGAGTGCTGGAACCGGATTTTGAAGGCCTTTGCAAACAGTTTGGATCCAGATGAGACGCCACAGAACGTGGCGTCTCATCAGGATCCAAACTGTTTGCTATTCTGATAGTATTCTTTGAAAAAAA
>VMBQ01001691.1:184110-195493 GCA_007657795.1 Dreissena rostriformis
CCCAGAACGTGACTCATAAAATAATATTAGCATTATTATAATAAATTCATAATTCTTTTTTTGACAATATTATAAACATAAACATGAACAGGCATAGAAATTTAACCTAGAAATATGATTACATTGCCAGACGCCAAGTATGTAGGGCTTTCAAAGAAAGTACATCAAGAACTACCAATAAATATTTACAAAAGCACAGCTCAAAATATCTCAGCTGAAAACAATGTTCTCTTTTCTGTAAATCTCATGTCAATCCACCCTGGTATCTGACCCAAATTCTGCCTGGCTGTTAACATAACTCTTGTAATTTACATTCTACCTAACAGACATGTTTTCTCTGGTAAAAAAAATGTGTAGGGCCAAACAACATTATTTGAGCAAAGTTCTGGAAAAACTGGACTTAATGCATGTGCACAGTGCAATACTTTCTACCTACACATTTCGCTAAGAAGAGAGTTCCTTTAAATGAAAAATTCCACAAAAGCTGAAAGTGTCCTCCCTGATTAGCCTCTAAGGACCACACAACCCTTTTGAACATTCATCACAGAATATGCGCCTTGTTCTGTGAAAACTGAGCTTAATGCATGTGCTTAAAGTGTCGTCCCAGATAAGCCTGTGCAGTCCGCACCGACTGATAAGGAAAAAACTTTTGCTTTTATGGAATTTGTATTTAAATGAAGTCTCTTCCAAACAAAAGTCCAGTGTTGGCAGGAAGTAATGTCCCTGATAAGTCTCTGCAGACTGCTAAGCCTTATCAAGGACGACAGTTCTACGCACATCCATTAACCCTATGAGCGCTGGAACCGGATTTTGAAGGCCTTTGCAAACAGTTTGGATCCAGATGAGACGCCACACAACAGGATCCAAACTGTTTGCTATTCTGATAGTATTCTTTGAAAAAAATCGAAGAAAATGCTAATTTTAGAAATTCAGCAGATGACATTTTAGCAGACGACAAATTTCCCAGCATGCAAAGGGTTAAGCCCAGTTTTCCCAGAACGCAGCTCATAAGAACATCAAGACAGGTTTAATGTACTGAATTTCTCCCAGATTGCAGACATTGTTTATTTACCAGAACCCAACATTTTGCCTGTGATGTCTGATAATTTGATTACAACTCGGTATGGGGGCTCTATAGCAGAGGTGGCAGGTATCCAATTAATGTTAGGAATCTACAATCTTGGTAAAAAATGCGAGGTAATAATAACTGTGGAGCCTGGACAATGAACATCAGGCAAAAAAATAAACCCAACAAGACAATTACCCCAAAGTAATTACTGCTAGTACAAAAATAGAACAATAGTACTAACATAAAAAAGTACTTTAAACATTTTCATTTAGCCAATTTTTCTAACAAATTTGCTCTGACAATTTTTTTGTCTATCTTTGTGGGTCTTAATAACACTTATTTTTACTAGCTTTTTTGTATCGTTTGTAACAATGGTTAAATAAGTAACAGACAAGAAACATGGCAACGGTACGAAACAAGGTTTTCAACGTTTAATATATTAATATAATTAAATGTGCAATACCAAGCTAGGTCTGATTATTATATAAGCAAACTACACACACTATTTCAGGGCAATACCTCCTACATAACTGAAGTTATTAACAGGAAATAGTTTTTCTTTTTTTTTTTAGTTCAGTGACCTTGACCTTGACCCAACTGGTCCCAAATGTAATCTCAAGCAAAGTCTGCATGTAAGCAACCAACAACTACACAATTTAACCCTTTGCATGCTGGGTAATTTGTCGTCTGCTAAAATGTCGTCTGCTGAATTTCTAAAATTAGCATTTTCTTCGATTTTTTTCAAAGAACACTATCAGAATATAGCAAACAGTTTGAATCCTGATGAGACGCCACGTTCTGTGGGGTCTCATCTGGATCCAAACTGTTTGCAAAAACCTTCAAAATCCGGTTCCAGCACTCAAAGGGTTAAGAATAATACCCACATCAACCCTAAAGCTATTGAGAGAAAACCGTTTGTCTATCTTTAGCAATGTCCACTTGCAGTCTGTTTAGGTTCTATGATGTTTGCTGCTCATTAGTAAATAAGGGTTAGAAATGAAGGCTTTAAAACTTGAAAAAGGTCTATAATTTAATTTGATTTTCAAAGGGAGCACAAAGGTGTCAAAGACCATATCGGAGTGGTACAGGGTTAAATGGAAAAACATTATTGTATACAAACCTTCGTTCGTCAGATAAAAGCTCAGCTCATCTTCCATTTCAGGATTCCGACACACGTCTTTGTTTACAACCCAGTATTCCAAACGATCCAAAAACATATCAGCATCATCCGGGAGATCTTCTGTTTTTAAAGTCGACGGGTCGCACGATGTAAACCCGAAGGCCAGTCCGCCTAAAAATGACCGATCCACCCCTTGAACCTGTAGCACTATTTTTTCGCCGCATCTTATAGGTCGAGATGTAAACACATAGGCATTACAAAACTCGTCTTTAGTTCTCGTTGCTGACAAATGATCCGGCGACACTTGAATATTGCGTCCGCACAGATTGTGAAAAGGGAGAGGTGAAAATTCACAATTCCCATGAAATCGTGACACAGAGACTCGTAAGTTTGCCTCACGATTGTTTCGCCGATTGTCTGAGATTGTCAATGAAGTCACATGTGATGAGGACATGCTGTGGTTTGGTTGTCTGGTAGCCGTTGATCCCATTGGAGAGCCGGTTGTCATGGTAACCATGTTATTCAGCGGCTGCTGAATGGGGTTGCTGAACTCTACACATGCCGTGTTGCCGTAAATGTCCATCAAGGCCCATAACCTACCACTTGTGTTTACGCCACCGAAGAAAAAACCTTTCTCCTCACCATTCACACCATAAAACACATCGCCCGAGCGAGTCACATAGAAAAATAGTTCATTTCCGGCAACTGCATATCTTTCACCAAGAGCTTTAGCCCAGTTACCGGGCTTATTTGTCATATCAGGACATGCATACCTCGGTAAATCCTCCCCTCGGAACGTTGCTGGATCTATGCTCGTAAATCCAAACCTTAGCACTCCACTCCAACTTCCAGAAGTGTCAACAAACTTAAGAAATACTCGTTCCCCGATGGCTATGGGTCGGTTACTGAAGCAGATTCCCTTGCAGAAGCTGTCTCCACGCTTGGCCGTGCGTCGATCGTTGCATAGATGTACGTTGTCCCCATGGACGGGGTGAAAGGTCACCGGCGAACCTGGATGATAGGACAGGTCAAGGCTGTTACCTGAAAATGGAAGAAAAGTGTTTAAACAAAAAATATATATAACCTTGCATGACTTTGATGCAAACAAACTATACATTTGTCAAATAAGTCTCAATTACACCGTCAAGGTTGTCATTTTTTACCGTTTTAAATGTTTGCTGATCAAAATAATAATTTTAAATTGTGAGAAAATCAGGTTTGATGCTGTTTCTCCTGAACTTTTAAATTGTTATGCAGACTGCACAGGCTTATCTGGGATGCCACTTTAGGCACATGCATTAAGTCCAGTTTTCCCAGAACAAGGCTGCAATGAATAAATAAATAAAACTGAGTTTATAGATGGTATTTGATTAACACATCTTGCAATCTAATGTTACACACATGTAATCCAATACTACAAACTATTCAAGAAATATAAATCATCTGCTTTTTGAAGAACTTCTCTTTATTAAATCAAGTGTCACATCCAGAGTGGATTTAATAAATCCAGAAAAACTACTAAAACAAATTGTTAAATCAAACATGTATGATGTCTGCACACATTTCAAAATCCCATTTCACTGGCTGAGGAGGTATGACAGAAAGTACATGTACCATGTAAGTGCACATCACATGTTGAGGAGGTATGACAGAAAGTACATGTACCATGTATGTGCACATCACATGTTTAACAAGATTGCCATCAATCTTACAGGCAAAGCATGCTACATGACATGAGCCATGAAATCACAGGACATCATGAATACATTAACATATTTATAGAGAGATGTATTCATGACAGGGGCAGTAACCAATTAGCATCTTAAGTTGAATTGATTGATTATTCTTAAGTTGGGTAACTTTCATAACTGATTCATGAACAATAATATTCAAATATTATGTTTAAAAATACTAGCAGCATTATAAAATAACATGTTTTATCACATGCTATACCTTGTTTTCAATGTAATACAGACATTAAGTATTTTTTTATATTACACTTGTGTAATACAACATTTTTAAGCGTTTTCATTGGCTACAGAATCAATAACTAACCAATCACATGGCTTTATTTTGGTGAAATGACGTCGTCAACATGAAATGACTTCATGATAGTAAACAACTTTTAGATCTATCAGCATTTGTTTGGTCAATTAAGATGTATTTTATTTAGTTTAAAAGCATGTGATAAACAAGCAAATTCGTTGAATTGATATTCCCCGCCAATTTAGTGCTTTGTCACAGAAAAAAACATTTTTTCAAGATACAAAGGGCCATAACTCCGTTATTAATAGAGGGTGTACAATGCCATGTGGGGTGCATCATCCTCTTATCCATATATATACTCATACCAAGTTTCAATGAAATCTGCCAAGGCACTTCCAAGATATGGCTCCGGACACAAAAGTGCCGGACGGACGGACGGAAGGACGGACGGACGGACAATGCCAAAGCAATATCCCTCCGCCTTTGGCAGGGGATAAAAAGATCTGACGCTCGTTTTAATATCATACCATATTTTATTAAACTCGTCCAGGAAATTCGTAAGTAAGCTCGCCAAAGGCTCGCTTACTAACAAAATTCCTGAACTCATTTAATAAAATATGGTATGATATTACAACTCATGTCAGATCCTATATTTATTTAGAATACAAATACATTCAACATAAAAAAATTCAACTGTATCATGGCTTGCTCAAAGTGTGTCATTTGCCTAAATTATAAGGCTACATGAAAAAGCAGGAAATGATTTTTAAGAAATTACAAGTTGTTTTATTTTTCTGATTTGACAGTCTGAATAACATCCAATTAACATTGTTCAAGGCAGTTCATAACAAATATAACAGAACAGTTTGAAATATAGACCAATAAGAAACAAAATAATAAAAATAAACTGCCAATAATGAACAGTGTGATGAATCAGTGGATATAAACAACTTCCTTAGGATGATGAATGTTAATGTCTATGATTTTGAAATCAATATATAAATTAAACATTCTAAGTAACTTGAATTTAAATTTAAAAAAATGAATTTCGTATGACAGTACATAACAAATGTACCAGAACAGTTTGAAATATAGACCAATTAGAAACAAAATACTGAAAATAAACCAAAATGTTCATGAACATGAGGAAAAGTTCATGAACTACAAAGTTCTTGAATTGAACTAAAGTTCACATACTTTCTAGTTGATGAACAACATATTTATGAAGAGTTCAGATATGACTGAAAAACTGTTGAAAACGGTGAAAAATTCAACTAAACAACAATCAACAACCTCACCCTCAAGCACTTCCTGAGCTGAAAATCAGGGTGTTACATTTTTAGCATAATGTAGAGTCTATTACATTAAAAACCCATTTCAAAATAACATTAAGTCCAATAAAAAAAAGTCACAAATCGCAACATAGTGCTACTTACAACCTCTGAATTAAATGCCTTGGATGTAAATCGATATGCATAAGAGGCTACAAATCAATACAACTTTACAAGGCTGCTCATAGGCCCTTAATAATTCATGAATTTGGTGTGGCACATACTGTAACCACAAGTCCAAAATAATTGAGCCTCGCTCTGCAAAAAGGGAGTTTAATGCATGTGCGTAAAGTGTTGTCCCAGATTAACCAGGGATGACAATTTTCGCTTTAAATGTATTTTTCTTTTAAAGGAAGACTCTTTTTGACAAAAATCACTTTTAGGCGGAAAGTGTTGTCCCTGATAAAGCCAGTGCCGACTGCACAGGCTAATCTGGGAAGACACTTTACACACATGCATTACAACCCCTTTTCACTGAGCGTGGCTCAATATTGGTCATACATTACTCCAACCAGTGCTTCTGGTCTTCATTGTATCACCTATCTTACTAGTTCTACTTTTATGCTTTGGTACATTTTATTACATATATATATACCTACAGCTCAACCCACAGGGTCAGTAGCTGGGAGTTGGATTATTGCAGCTACTTATCTTACAAGAATTTAATTTTTAATAGTGTTTACAAGATCAGTATTGATAACGAAATAATTATAGTGTAATAAACCTATTCACTTGTATTAACATGTAGGTAGATATAAATAAAGGTGCCTTTGATGCACATTTCTGAATACAAACAAAATAGCATACATGTCTACTTGTATTAAAAAAACAGAAATAGCCGATGGAAAGTGTCAGAATATACATTGTTGGTGCTTTTAAGCCTTCAAAGAAAAAGGCCATGCTACTCAATCTCTTGACATGGCAGTATTTTAATACAGTTTACAATAATGGCAGTAAAAATGAACAATTGAACCGCGTTCTGGGAATATTGGGCTAAGTGCATATGCGTAAAGTGACATAAAAGATTAGCCTGTGCAGTCCACTCAGGTTGATCAGGGACAACACTTTTGGCCATTACTGGATTAATGCTAAGAAGAGACCTCCTAAAAACCAAACATTTCATAAGAGCAGAAAGTACCGTCCCTGATTCTGAGATAACACTTTTAAGCACTTGCATTGAGCCCAGTTCTACCAGAAATTCTCAATTCTTATCCCACACACATGGCCTGTCTGTATATGCACACCCATGTGCAGTCTGATCTGCAGGTATTAACAGCTTATTATGTACGTCTCCACATAATTGCCGATTTCATGATCTGCCAGCGAAGTTACAGACAACAAACAATTGTGTTGTGTTCTGAGAAAACTGGGCCGCACAGGCTAATCCGAGACGACACTTTCCGCCTAAACTGGATTTTCGCTAAGAAGAAACATCATTTTAAGGAAAAATTCCATAAAGGCTGAAATTGTCATCCCTGATAAGCTTGTGCGGACTGCACAGGCTAATCTGGGATGACAATTTTACGCACATGAGATTTCTCAGAACACAACATAATTAAGAACAAGCAAGAATGTGAACAAGTTTCTCATAGCTCCTTCTAGCTAAACAGAACATTGACTTCCAAGAAAATTACTACAATTTGCCAGAAAGGTGTGTAAAACACACACAAATGTACAATTTATTTAATTATGAATTCTCAGACAAATTAACCATTTCCAACATGCAAAAGCATCAATACATACTCTAAAATGTGTCGTGTTCTGAGAAAACTGGGCATACACATGTGTGTAAAGTGTCGTCCGAGATTAGCCTGTGCAGTTCACACAGGCTAATCCGGGATGACACTTTCCGCCTTAACTGGATTTTCGCTAAAAACAGATATCATTTAAACGAAAAATTCCATACAAGCGGAAATTGTCATCCCTGATTAGCCTGTGCGGACTGCACAGGCTAATCTGGGATGACAATTTACGCACAAGCATTATGCCCAGTTTTCTCAGAACACGACACAATTAACAATTAACAACATGCAAAAGCATCAAGACATACTCTAGAAATGTTATGAAAGCTGAAATATTTAGGTCACTAACATATGCTTCTGCGTGTATGTCATTACATTAACGATAACATAAAATGTTTCTTTATGAAAGGCAGCCATAAAACGAGGTAAATAACCTCAAAATCACAAAGATAATGTGTTTCCCAAACCACTTGAGTTTTGTTTTACCAGAAAACATGTTTGTGAGCACAGGTCTAATACAAGCTTTTTAAATCATTTCAAGTTTGTTTGTAGTACTCAAATTACCCAGTAGACTACCTACAGCTTCAATCACCATTATTTAACATATGTATGAATAACTACATGATTTAAAGTAAATGAGCCTAGCTCTGGGAAAACGGGGCTTAATGCATTTGCGTATTTTTTCCCTATATAAGCCTGTGCAGTTCGCAACACATGGACAACACTTTATGACTAAACTGAATTTTTGCTAAGAAGCGACTTCCTTTAAACGAAAACTACCCTAAAAGCAGAAAGCCTCATTCCTGATAAGCCTGTGCAGTCCGCTTCTAAAGGTTAATCTGGGGCAAACGCACATGCATTAAGCCTGATTTTCCCAGAGCTAGGCTTAAATGATTAACCCTTTGCATGCTGGGAAATTTGTCGTCTGCTAAAATGTTGTCTGCTAAATTTCTAAAATTAGCATTTTCTTTGAATTTTTTTCAAAGAATACAATCAGAATAGCAAACAGTTTGGATCCTGATGAGACGCCACGTTCTGTGGCGTCTCATCTGGATCCAAACTGTTTGCAAAAGCCTTCAAAATCCGGTTCCTAGGCTTAAATGATAAAATACATCATTTGATGTATATACTCATACATAACACTGATAACAAAGCCCTAAACTTATCAGTGATCTCATTTGAAACATGACTGCAATAAAAAAGTAAATATTGTATCCATCATTGTTCTATAAAATTACCAGTTAATGATAGGTTGTGTTACCAGTGTCTTTTGTATACTGCACAAATATATCTTTCAAATTATAGTCATACGTGTTACCATCACCATAGTTTGCTGCAAAATGTTTTTGTTATCTTTAATACTTGCAGTATCAGTGGCAATCAATTCTAAAATGTGCACGGAAAAGAATCATTATCATTTAAATGTTGCAGTTTTCCACCTGCAGAGTGCAATCTCTATCAAATCTAAATCTATGCGCTGTTATTTGTTCGTTTTTTTGTAAGTACATCATGTTCGATACATCGAACACTTGCTGCAAGAGATACTCTGCTGCACACGTTGCAAGACTGTAAAAACATAAACAGTCGCACGTGCCAAGACTGCGGTGTTCTTTGTTGTCAGTGGAAGCGCGTACAGGAAAAAAATCTTGGCTTTTGCTCAATTCTTAGCACAGTATAGGTACACTGTATAATGTAAGCTCTTGCGTTTGCAGCAATTAGCTAATAGCTAACATGATGTGGTATTCAGAAATGGCAAAATTGTTAATAAAACGTTTATAAACAAAATGCCATCTTGTTCTGTAACAGCATAATTATTGTTGTCATTTTCTTAACAAGCAAACTGCTGCTGGAAGTAACAACAAATTATGTATTGGTCCCGACAAGTCACAAAACAACTTAATGGAAAGAATTATTTCCAGCCGGAGTCGGGGAAAATCGGCCTTAATGCATGTGCTAAAAGGGTCGTCCCAGATAAGACTGTGCAGTCTGCACAGGCTGATTAGGGACAACACTTTATGCTTATATGGTATTTTTCATTGGAAGGAAGTATTTTCTGAGCGAAAATCAAGTTTATGTGGAAAGTGACCTTCATAATTAGCCTGTGAGGACTGCACAGGTTACTCTAGGACAGCACTAAACGCACAAGGCTCATTTATTTAGTTTTTAAAAAACGTTTCAAATAACGGTGACATGTCTTTCAATTAACAATAGCTTTGATCACTAAAAATAACGAGGCTCTAATGGCTGTTGTCCCTTGTTTATCATTCCTCTTTCCTGACATTACATTCAGTTTGACAATGAACATGGTCAATCAAAGTTGACAACTCATCTGCACTTGTTCACGTGCTTTTGAAATATGTCAATACATGTATTTAATATCAAATATATAACATTTGAATTACACTTAACAAATATTATAGCAAGAAAATAAGTACACTCAAAAGTTGCCATCCACTTCTTCGTTAAACTGTACTTTCATAATCCCATATTGAACAATTTTCTAGTTTGTTTTAACCCTTTGAGCGCTGGAACCAGATTTTGAAGGCCTTTGCAAACAGTTTGGATCCAGATGAGACGCCACAGAACGTGGCGTCTCATCAGGATCAAAACTGTTTGCTATTCTGATAGTATTCTTTGAAAAAAATCGAAGAAAATGCTAATTTTATAAATTCAGCAGACAACATTTTAGCAGACGACAAATTATACAGCATGCAAAGGGTTAACTAAAAGTATTAAGGCATCAACTGAATATTTTCAACATTTGTTTTTAAAATAAATTACTTTTGTGGGTTTTTTTGCAATGAGACTTGCACCCATTCATCCTAAGACAATGTTCACCAAACTTATATTAAATTAGCCATGTATTATCAGTCTGATTGATGCAATTGACCCCATTTATTCCAGTTTTTTATCTGGTTTAAACACAGATGGTAATAAAGTTTATCATATTCAAACAGTTCTTGGATTTTATATCAACAGAATTCCAGGTGAGACTATTACTTCCCTCACCTTGCCTTTTTACCCCTCATTTAGTGCTCCGTCTTTTGTTTTCATTCTCTCTTTGGGGTGAATGATTTTCTTGTGGGTAGATCAAAGAACTCTTCAGGAGAAGATAGAAAAAAGCATTAAAAGAATGATATGGAAGACAGATGGGAACAGATAAACAATCATTATGCACCTGTCAATACAATGTAGTACTCTGTTTCACAGAAAATTGAAACCTAGTTAGACCTAGTTATAGTGAAAATGTGTCAACTCACATAGGCAAAAGACCTTCTTAATGATAGTTCTGGAACTGGTATTAATATTTGCCCGTGCAGATGCTCTGATTAATAAGGTTATTGTTTAAATAAAGAAAAACATTTTCATGTACACTAGAGATTTAACAACCCTCAGTTGTGCAACATTATTATTAAATCTGAATTGACCAAATAGTCCTGTAGCCCGACCACAATTACAACAGTTCATAGCGAAAATGTAAAAAATAATTATAAAATAAGTTAATGTTTTAACCAATAAGCTGTGCAAAATCCAAACACAACTTGTTGAGATAACTAAGCAAGCACATTTGTGGTTAGTTTTGGAACACTTGCCAAAGTGATAAATGGAAACCAACCCAAAGAACAATAATTATTGCTTTAGAGGGCTTGATAATGTACATGTATGTGGCAAACACGGGAAAGGTTATTGCTATTTTATTACAGTATTACCACTTATTCATATATCCAAAATTATTTACTGAGAAACCAATAATATTTTTCAACAAGAGTGCCAAACTGTCACAAGATACGCCCGTTGGAAGGTTTTGGACAACTTGATAACTTTACCATTTGAATGGCAAATGACCCATATTTGAACTTGACCTCGATATTGTCTAGATTCAACTTCTGACCAAGTTTGCTGAAGATCGGATGAAAAGTATTTGAATTAGAGAGCGGTCACTGCTGTGGACGCCGCCGCCGCCCGCCTGCCTCCCGCCAAGGTAGCTCTTATAATACGTCCCGTTTTAAAAAATGGGCGTATAAAAAACACTTACACTGTAACTCCAATATAACGCTCTCCGTTATAACGCTGTGTCCAATATAACGCGGGGGGTCGCTTGGATCCCGTTTTTTTTCCAACCTTCCATTTCTGA